>PVJC01025531.1:0-24611 GCA_004026665.1 Murina feae | reverse complement strand
GCTATCGTTCAGAATTGAGGGTCAGATAAAGAGCTTCACGGACAAAAAAAAAGCTAAAGGAGTTCATCACCACCCAACCAGTATTATATGAAATGCTGAAAGGTATCCTTTGAGAAGAGGATGAAGAAAAAGTAAAGATAAAAATTATGAACAACAAATACATATCTATCAACAAGTGAACCTAAGAATCAAGTGAATAAAAAATCTGATGAACAGAATAAACTGGTGAATAGAATAGAATCAGAGGCATAGAAAGGGAGTGGACTGACAATTTCGGGGGTAAAGGCTGTTGGGGGTGCGGGAAGAGAATGGACAATGATCATACACCTATGGATGAGGACAGTAGGGCGGGGACAGAGGGTGGGGTAGGAAATGGGAGGAGGGGAGCTATAGGGGAAAAATAGAGGAACAACTGTAATAATCTGAACAATAAAGATAAACTAAAAAAAAAAAGTCCTCAAAAAAAAAAAAAAAAAGACACACGGGTGCTCCTGCTTCACAGATGTCCCAGCAGCGAGTGTCAGGCCCTCTGTCAGTCGCGCGGCACTCGGATCTAAAAATAGAAGCGAGGCGCAATGGCTCCTGCAGATTGTGTTCCACTCAGGACCCTCGGGGCACATTTGCCGGGAGGCCTGCTCCCGGGACAGCGACTCCCCTGACACCGAGGAGGGTCAGGCCCTAGTGACCCGGAGGCCCGCTTTCCTGTGGTCTCCAAGCGTCTGGGCCTTGCGGCCCTCGTTTCCAATGGAACTGGGACGGAGCGGCATTGCATAAAGCCGACGAAAGCAAATGCTCAAGTCGACATCAGGTGGGGACGCTGGGGGTGCCCCGAGTCCCCAGGCCGCTGGGGGGCCGCTCACCTTCTCCGTTTCCTTCCAGGCCCTCAGAGGGAGAGAGGGAGGCCAGAGGGATTGTGCCCCAGGCTCTAGGCCGCCCCAAGAGAGCACAGCTGGGACCCCGGGTGAGCGCGGGGCAGCCGGTCCACTCCTGAAAACCACAGGCTGATCTCGGTTTGCCGTGGGCTGTGTCAGCCCCCTATGAACCCCAAGACTCTTCGCTGGCCCGTCTGGTGACAGCCAGCTTTCCCTGAGACCCCAGGTGGAATAAGAGGGAAACAAATACATGGTTGAGGGGTTCCAGAGCGGCGGTCCCCTCCTCCCCCACCTGGTGTGGTGGACCCCACCCTCCCTGCTGGCGGGTTAAAGGACTGTTTCAGGAGGGGTGTGCTGGCTCTGCGAGCCAAGCAGTCAGCAACCTCACCCACTGCCTTCGTGCAGTTCTAGCACACGGGGTAACAGCCGTCTCCCCCAAATGAGGGAAGGCCCGTGTCCGAGCACTGACGGCGGCATGACAGCAGACTTCCCCTCTGGCAGCAGCTGGGCGCTGGCAGGCAGGTTAGATGCAAAGTTTAAGCCCTGGTTGGTGTTGCTCAGTGGGTAGAGTGTCAGCCCTCGTACCGAAGGGTCCTGGGTTTGCGTCTCAAGGGCACGTACCTTGGTTGCAGGTTCCCGCGGCCCTGGTCGGGGTGGGTGCAGGAGGCAACCAATCGATGTGTTTCACATCGATACTTCTCTCTGTCTCTCCCCCTGCCTTCCACTCTCTCTAAAAATCAATGGAAAAATTAACACAAATATATAAGGAGGATTAACAAAAAAATAGGAAAAAATAAGAAATCAAGCCAATAAAATAGAAGCATGTCCCCTTCGGATCCTGAAGACACTGTCCCACGGTCGGAGCACAGAGCGAAGAAGAGCTTTACAGTGCGAAGGTGGGAAACGACGCGGCCCTGTGCGAGGGGCTGCGAGGAGGCCCAGCTCCCGCAAAGCGAGGGCCTGACCGAACGAGGCCCTGAGCTCCGGGGAGCAGCAGCGTCCCCCTCGGCCTGAGCTGCAGCCGGAGGACGGAGAGCCCCCAAAAGGGAGGCCTTTGGGGAGAAAACGCCCCCCATGGATTGGATTAAAGACGTGGAGGGCGCCTGGCGTCACACTGTCTGGGCTCCACTCCTGCCCCTGCCAGTGACGGGGCGGACCCACGGCTGTCTGCTCGGCCTCAGAATCCCGCTTCCTGGCTGCAATCCGAGCATAACAATGGCCCCGCGGAGGCGATGGGATGGTACGTGAGGAGGGTTAAGGGACCTGGAACACACTTGGCTCAGAGAAAGGGCTCAGATGTAGCCACCGGAGGGTGCAGGCCAATGGGCAAAGCGGAGCAAAAGGAGTCAGAGGCTCCAAGAAACGCCAGTGCCCCGAGAAAGCGCGAGAATGAAGTGCATGCGCTTCCAGTGGGTAACACGGTCATTTTGATGTTATGCCTTAACACTAAGACAACTACTGTCCCTGGCCGGTGTGGCTCAGTGGATAGATTCCCGGTCAGGGCACAGGCCCGGGTTGTGGGCTCAATCCCCAGTGTGGGGTGTGCAGGAGGCAGCCGGTCCATGATTCTCTCTCATCATTGATGTTTCTATCTTTCTCTGAAATCAATTAAAAAGAAAAAAAGAAAAGAAAAAGAAACTGTAGAGATCAAAACTGGCCACCCCACCCACCCTACCCCACCCCATCCCAGAGAGCCAGCCAACAGGATCTGTCAGTCACCTTGGTGTAGGTTGGGGCAGGAGGGAGAGGGCCCCCTCCCGCTCCCACCCTGAAGCCTTACTCTGCTCCCCAGGCACCTGGCCCAGGCCCCCTTCCCCGCAGGCACCTGCCCACCCAGGCCCCCTTCCCTGCAGGCACCTGCCCACCCAGGCCCCCTTCCCTGCAGGCCCCGTTAGCTAAGGCCCACATGGAACAGAGGAAAGGACCCCAGAGGTGACCAGAGCCCCAGCCAGCCTCGCAGGGTCCCGACCAAACAACGCCGGGCAGCTCCCCTGGCCTGGTCTGCCATGACCTCCTTCAGGAGCGGGAAGGGCCCACGCTGACCAGCCCCCCCTGGACCCTGCTGAGTCTCATGGTCCAGAGGCCCAGGTCTGGGGACCAGCTGTCGCCTTAACAATTGCTCCTCGGCTCCCACTTCAAAGCAGCCCGGCCAGAGGCTGTCTTACCGCAAATATCTGGGTGTAACCTGACGCCCGAGGCTGGCCCCTGGCGCCCGGGCCGGGCAGTGCCGGAGACGGGCACAGAGTCCTCATCCTGCCGCTGCGGGACTCTGCCAACTCCGTGTTTACTCCCCTGGAGATGCCAGGCCACCCGCCCGCGCGGGAGTGAGGTGGGCGGGCCGGGACATCTCTCCAGAACTCAGGCAGCCGATAAGCCTGGCATTTCCGCTCATCTGACCCTGCCCCCGGCCCCAAGGCGCCCCAGCATCACTTGTTATCAGCTCTGCTGGCTGTCCTCTCCGTGGGGGCCTACTTCCTGCCCCACTTAGCAGAGTGTCCAGCTGGGAAACAAACACCATGTGGTCCAGGAGGGGAAAGGGAGGAGGGAGAGAAGGAGGGGGAGCCTGAGGGCCGAGCTGCCGAGTTCAGACCCCGGAGGCCTGGTGCATGGCCCAGGGGCATCGCTGCTGCAGGTGGACCTGGGGCCTGACCAGCAACACAGTGTGGGGTGGGGAGAGGAAGCTTTTCCTCATGGGGGCTGCCTGCACCCAGCCTGGGAGCCTAGCCTCAGGAATTTATTTTTTTGTTATTGGTTTCAGAGAGCAAGGAAGGAGAGAGAGAGAAACATCAATGACGAGAATGATGGACCAGCTGCCTCCTGCACTCCCCCTACCAGGGATCGAGCCCTGACCAGGAATTGAACTGTGACCTCCTGGTTCATAGGTTGACGCTCTACCACTGAGCCAGGCCCAGAGTTCCTGATGCCACCTCTGAAGAACGGGTTGGTGGGCCCTGCGGTCTAGGAGAGGATGAGGCTGAGCTGGGTAGTGAAGAGCCAGGAGCAGGGAAGGAGGGGGATAGACAGAAGGGAGCAGGGTCTGGGTCAGGAGGGGCAGACCTGGGGCAGCCCCAGAGGTGCGAGCGAGGAGAGAAGGGAGGGTGTGCAGCCTGCTGCACAGGACAGAACGGCCCCCGGGAGCAGGGAGGAGGAGCAGCATTCTGGCAGGTGTCCAGGGCTCCAGCATTTGCAGACACCCAGTCACAGGGTGACAACTCGTTCAGGGTGTGGAGGGAGGTGAAGACATTGGAAAACCTTTAGGCAAAGAGGAGGACTTCCTGGAGGAAGTGGGACTTGAGCTGAGCCTGCAAGGAGGGGTGTGCTGTGGGGAAGCCACAGCAAGGGCAGTTGCACAAGGACACAGGGAGCCAAGCCCCACATGGAGCCCAGAGAAACGGGCCTCAGGCCGCTGCAGGGCCAATGGTCCAGCCGGCGGGACCCACAGAGAGGGCTGGGAGCGCCAGGCAGAGACCTGCGGACCCAAAGCAGCAGGAGAAGGGGGCGGCAACCCTACAGAAGGTCCTGAGGTGAAAGTGAGAGTTTGAGATGGAGGAGGTGATGCCTGGGGTGAAGGGCACTGACCTGGAGGGTCACGAAGTCCCCTCAGGAGGCTGGAGGCGTGTCCTGCCCCAGGGGGTGCACACACCTCTGCGGTGCTGGATCCAGCAGCTGCTCGGTCGGTGCACTGGACTGCACATCAGTGATGCCTCAACCAGGGTGTTGGCATGAAGAACAGAAGGGGCAGCCCTAGTCGGTATGGCTCAGTGGATAAAGCGTCAGCATGTGGACTGACAGTTCCCGGGTTCAACTCTGGTCAGACACATGCCCAGGTTATGGGCTCAATCCCCAGGGTGGGGTGTGCAGGAGACAGCTTGTCCATGATTCTTTCTCATCACTGACGTTTCTCTCTCCCTCTTCCTTCCTCTCTGAAGTCAATAAAAACATATTTTAAAAAAAAATAACAGGAGGGGTAAACCTGCAGCAGGTAAAAATGGAGGGGCAGGCCCAGGATCCTCCTCCACACAGAAGCTAAAACCAGCAAGTGTTTACCAGTCCTGGGGGGTGTATCGTTGTCAAAACATAGGGGCGCTAAGGAAGCAGAGGCATCTGAGAGAAGGACTCTCGGAAAGTTCTTTTACAAGTGCCGGCCCTCGTCCCACCACCTCCCATGCCTACAGCAGAAGCAGGCCCCCCACACAACAGCTGCCCCCCACACAACAGCTGGCCCCCACACAACAGCTGGCCAGAGACCCTAAGGATCAGTGACATTCTTTCTGGGCCAATGGCAGAAGACCTCACCCCCAAAGCAGGCCGAGAAACAAGTGCACACAATAGAATCGCATTTGTGTTTAAAATATACAGATGCCAGTACGACTAATTCTGCATGAGAGAATTGCAGGTGACCTTTATTTTCTATGCTTCATTTATTTATTTGTAAATGTTTTTTATTGATTTTTGAGAGGAAGTGAGAGATAGAAACATCGATGAGAAACATCGTCAATTGGCTGCAACCTGCCCCCCCCACACACACACTCACAAACACAAGATCAAGCCCGCAACCTGGGCACGTGCCCTGCCTGGGAACGGAACCGGTGGCCTCTTGGTTCCTGGGTCAATGCTCAACCGCTGAGCTACACTGGCCGGTCTTCTATGTCTCATTTACATACTTATTTTAATTTGTAAAAATGCGCAGTCCTCGCATCATCAAACAAGTTTGTTTTTCTGTTAAAGGTCACCATTGCCCTGGACCCACAGGAATTTTCCAGACCGTATGTGCCCAAGAGCGTGTAGGAACCAAGAGGAGGCGGTGGGCTCCGTCGGGACCCCGGCTGACAGACAGCATCTGACCACCTTCTCGGGACAGCCGAGCCCAACTGCTTGCTTAGCCTCAAATGAGCACAACACAGAACTGACTCCTCGGAACAGCAAACCCGAGGGGCAGGACAGCTCCTCTTTGCACTTGGTGTTCAAGTAGACGCTACCCCAGTCCAAAAGGCAGACAAATCTGCCGACTCCACCTGCAACTCGGAAACTTGCCGGTGGCATTCGCTGGGGAATTCTTTAGAGCAAAGTCGGCAAACATTTGGGGGCGCCCCCAACCTCAGCGCTCGCTGATGACCTAAAGCACCTCACTGCTTCCAGCAGCTCGTTGCTAACCAGGCCAGTCGGTTTGAAAGTGTTCTCGAGCCTGGCTTACACGCGCGACTCCCCCAAACCCGCACAGGACCGAAGCGGAAAAGGGTCCGCTGTCACTGTGGTTTGGTTCTGACCAGCCGGTGTGCATGCCCCTCGTGCACCTGCTGACCACACACACACACGGAATGTTTAGCATGTGCACTTACATACCACCTTCTATCCATGGGTCCCAGTGGTCCGTCAGAAATCCTTTCGGAAGTCCCCGGTGAGACGTGCAAATATCACCTCCATCTTATACACAGATCCGCTGACACCGGGGGCTCTAGTGGCTCGTCAGCAGTTAACAGCCCAGGACAAAACCCTGTGCGCTTCCTGCCTCCCTTCTCCTCGGATCTGCCTTTGCGCTTCTGGCTGGCCCTGCTTTAAAGCCTGCACGCAGACCACTGTCGCCCTGGTGATGGAGGTGGCGCTCTATTTCCTGCCCTGCAGCTGGCCCGGGGCCTGGCTACACCGCATTTAGCCACAAGTGCATCAGCGCTGCGTGAGTGGGACAGCCTGGCTGCTTGGAAGCCCTAAGTGGCATGTGTCAGCTAGCCAGGCCAAGAGCCGCTCCAGGCTGCGCAGCCAACGCCCAGAGAAGCCATGACGTCTCAGGGAGCTGGGGGGACAAATGCAAGTCAGAGGCCAACTCCTTGCCCCCAGCTCAGCCGCGGGGAGAGCAGCCCTCAGTCCCCTGCTGTCCTCCCGGAAGTGATGTAGCTAGGATTGGGTGGACAGCCTGGACTCTGCTAGTATGTTTACATGTATGTGCCCAAGCACCTGGCTTTCGGGCTGGTCACTTTGTTAACTTAGATGGAATCAACTATTTTATATGTTTTTATTGATTTCAGAGAGGGGAAGGGAGAGGGAGAGAGAGACAGCAATGATGAGAGTATCGTGGACCGGCTGCCTCCTGCACGCCCCACACTGGGGATGGAGCCCACAACCCGGGCGGGTGCCCTGACTGGGAATCAAAACGTGACCTCCTGGTTCATAGGTCGGCACTCGACCACTGAGCCACACCAGCCGGGCCGATCAACTGTTTGACGTGCTGCTTTGTGAACTTCAACTTGGCCATACACCTTGGGGAACTTTCTATCCCCTCCTCTTTTTCTAAAAAGGCAAAATCTACTGCTTTTCTGTTTCATTGGCCCTTAGCACACCACCTCCCAGCGGGTGCCACTTAGCGAAGGCAACTTCCCTGCGTAGCCCACGCTCCTGCACCTGCATTCTCATAGGAGCATGTTTTTATTACTTGTACACGTTTTAAGCAGTAACGTTTACTTCAATGGAAAAATGTAGAGTTCTTTTGCTAGAAATGCCACTTGTGGGGTAACAATCAGTAAACGTGTGCTGTCCTTGAGCCTTTATTAAGGAGCTAAGGTGCTCTCTGCTTTATTCTCTGCATGAAAGGGACAGAAGTACACAAACGAGCACGGCCAGCCTAACGGAGAACAGGGAAAGGGGAGTGAGTGCCAAGCAGGGTGAGGCTGACGTGGACCTGGAAGCCCCGAGGCTGATGAGAGACAGTCAGCAGAGACAGGACACCTAGGAGGGCAGCATGAGGTCTGAGGGCTGCAGAAGGGGCTGTCACTCAGCCTGAGGGAGCCCACTTACCACCCCGCTCCCTCACACACACCCAGTGAGTACAGGCAGCTGGCACTGACCCTCCAGCAAAAACACACACACATCCCTGGCAGCTCTTCTCGAAAGACATTAAACTTCACATTAGAGAACCCAAGGCTTTTCAATCAAGGCTCGAGGCCCCACAGTCAAGTTCTCGTCCTGGAGGTCAGGTGGCCTCGGCCTGAAAATGAGTCCCTTCTCGTTCCCCTCGCCCACCTCGGGTCCAGAGCAGCAGGCAGAAGTGTTGCTGGGGAACTGCCACCTGGTCCACGGGGGTCCACAGGCCGCACACGCAAAGCTCTAGATGTGAGCAGACGCAGCAGCTTGAGAAAGGCACGGGGACAACTGATGTGAAAATCCTGGTGGGAACAACGATGGGCAGGAATAGGAGAAAACTTGGCTCAAGGAGATTTCAGAAAGATTTGGTAGAATCAGAGGAGGTTGACTTGAAAAAAGAAATAATCAGAGAACAATCTGAAAAGCAATGCGAGATTTAAAATAGGATCGCTAAAACGAAATGTTCTGAAGAATCCTAAGATAAAATCGTCTACTGGAGCACAGGATAAAAAGAGAGAGAATGTGAAGGAACAGATAAAACCCAGAAATCCAGGGCTCACTAAATGGAAGTCTGGGAGAAGAGAAACAAGGCTGAGAGGGCAGAGGAGGGGTGGATGAAGCCAGCCACTCCCCCATCTTTGCATCACTTATTCTCAGGGAAGCTCGGATGGGAGCCCCTGGACTTAGCACCCCAAGACTGGGGGATGGTGTTCTGAGGAAGGGGAGCGGGTGGTTGGGAAACGGCAAGAGATACCACTTTGCTGCTGTGGCCTGACCGCACCGAGGGAGCCAGAGACGTGCGCCCCAGGTCTGACCCATCTGTGTCGCTGTGACAGATGCCACAGCCAGGGCCGGGGACTGAGCTCTGCTCTCATGGCCCATGCCCTGCCTCCTGCCGAAGACCAGCCGCCCTCTTCGGATCAGGTGTTCGCCGAGCTATGGCTGCACGTGGCTCCCCCATCTTGTTTAAAGGACTTTTCTCAACGCCTGGGTGAGTGCCTGGCTAGTGAACATTCTGCCTTTTCCAGAATGTCCCCAACAGGCCACATCAATACCCTCCCAGCAGCCACGTTTGTACTGTGAGATTCTGGTCATGACCAAGTGGCACAGAGTGCATGTCTTTTTAAATTTTTGTTTATAGTATATTTTTAAACTTTTAAAGTATATTGATTTCAGAGAGGAAGGGAGAGGGAGGGAGAAAAACTATGAGAATATCATGGGTTGGCTGCCTCCTGCACTCCCTCTACTGGGGATGGAGCCCACAACCCGCGCGTGTGCCCCCTGGGAATCTAACCGTGACCTCCTACTTCATAGGCTGATGCTCAGCCACTGAGTCACGCTGGCTGGGCCAGTTTCTAGTTTTAAATATTAATCCAGGTTTTGTTACTACGGTATTTTGTAGGTATGACTGTCTATAATGAGACTTCCAGTTTCAGCTGACATGGAAAGAGATTCCATGGAAAGAGATTGGAAGTCATCACTCCCATTCTTGTCAGAAAAGAGCTAAAGAAACGGAGAACTCAGCGACTCCTCTGGGACCTACCAAGGAGCTGAGGCTGTGGTGCCAACTGCTGCCCTGGGACCTGGAGATGCGCAAACACAGAGCCTCGCAGGAAAGACCTCTTGGAGCAGAAAGCCCTGAAGCCAGGGGCAGATAGCACCTCCACGATGTTTGTGATGCACGCAGGGCGTGGGCCGGACTAGTGCGTGTAAGACACGCCGGGACTGCAGTCTTGGTGGGCAGAAGGCACCCTGTCATGGGTCCTCCTAGGATCCTGCCAAGCTCTCGCAGTTCAGAACCAAGAGAAGAGTCCCCTCACAGCCCTAGCAGAGAGAAGAAATAACCAACCATCCTGAAATACACTGGGATCTTTCCCCAGGACAAAGCCAGCCCCCCAAGGAAAAGCCTTTTCCAGAGCCTCAGTCACCGAGAGGGAGAGAAACTGGTTAAATAGATTTCATCACAAACGGGGAGCTGATTGTCCCTCTGCCAAAGAACTTTCCCCACGAGCCAATGCTTTAGCACGACGAGCATCTGAAACACATTACTTCCCACGCGGCCCTGCAGCCCAGTCACCAGGCTCCTCCTTACCCAGTGACTAGTTCAGCGTGACTCCTCTAAGGCTCCCCGCTTAAAGGGACAGACTCTGACAATGAGAAGGCTTGAAGGAGGTGCCTACTCAATAAGCTGTTCTTGCTTTCTCTGCGGACATATATTTGGTTCACGGTATTTTTTGGTATTAACCATTGTTATGATTTTTTTCTCAAAATGAAATAGTTTTCTTGTATTATGTTTCAAAGATAAAAATCACATTAGTATTCTCAGGAATAAACTTTATTACCAGGGCTTTAAAATGCACACAAGAAAACTGTACTAGTACCTGCAGATAAATATGGGGGTTGAAGGGGAAGGAACTCTTAGGGAAATGCCGCCCTAGCTAGAGTATCTCTTAAGCTCCCTCTGCCGGCTGCCATTTAAGTAGAGTGAGAAACAAAACCAAGCCTCAAGCCTCTTTCCTTTGGGGAGTTGCTGGGAGGTGCAGGGTGGAACCGAGGATCGGCAGAAGCTAAGCCTGCTGCTGCCTGCCTTCCCTAATTAGGCTGTAGGACTTCCAGGGTTGGGGGGGGTAGGTTTAAAATAGGCGAGTTCTTGTCAAGTATGAATATGTTAATCATGAAAGCGATATGCAAAACTACAAAAGCATTTAATATAAAATGAAGCAATTATAAACGGTTAGCATTTAACACTAGAAAATTAAGAATTTAAATATATTTCACAAACTCCACTAGAACAATAAGCTTGTAATATTATTTAATCTATTTGTTTAAATATTAAGGTTTATTTTTTTCAGAGTGAGATTAAGTAATTTAAATAATTATCAGGATGTATAAATGAACATCCATTCAGATAAAACATTACTGCTTAAAAGTGGATACGAAGTATTTTGCATGTAATAAATATATTTAATGTTTAGGTTAACAAGCACCATCTCGAGAGCAGAAAAGTGTTTTTTCATAACCAATAAATAAATTACATTCAGGAAAACAAGGTGTTTCTATGTGAAGTATCAGATGCCTCAAGTGTTTTTCGTAATATAGCACCCAAACTCCCAAAATGTCTAGAAAGTATCTCCCAAAATATAACTCATACCTTAAGTCATAAAAATAAAGGCCAAGAAAAATCAATTTAAGACAAAATTTACAATTTATATTAATTCCCCTTCCGATAAAATACCAACTACCAATTGTTAAAAGTAAATGAACTGTATATATGTAATTCGTTAGTGCTGAAAATCTGAAATATATATTTTTAAAAGTCATTCTTCCTCAGAGTATTTAAAATATTGCATCTCTGGTGGCAAACCTGAAAATTATCAAGCATTTTATTTCCCTACTTCTCATACTTCTGCTCCAGTCCCTATCCCTTTAACCTTTTAAGTCATTCAGCTTTTTGGGTTTTTTTGTTTTTTGTAAATACACTTACTTACATCCCAAACACAAAACACTGACAATACTCCTTGGGAATCAAGGAGACCCCAGAACAGCCCCAGCCCACAGCTTTGCTCCCAACGCGCGGCACAGGCGCAGTGACACAGGAAGCCGTCACCGGCCCTTCCTGATGCCTCAGAATGCTCCTGAGAGTCCACAGCTGTTTGAGGCTTTGCTGATGCAATCCCGAAGAAAGTGTCAACACATTCTGCAGACAAATATCAGAGAATAAGTCTTTGATTGATAATTTTTCTATTTATTTCTGCCAAGGCGACTGAAAACACAAAAGCCTTTTCATCAGAGAGGTTAGCATAGATGTCAATTTCCTTTTCCTGTTTTTCTGTTAAAAGAAAAAGGGAAAGCTTACTATAAAGGCAGTAGATGCATTTTTGTTTAAAAATGTACAGCTTTCAAGTATTTCTTTAAATGACAACAGTATACATGATAGTATGATGTACATTAAGCATTTCAAAGTATTATGCTACTGAACTTAAAAAAATTTTAATTTCGAAAGAGTTATTGAACTGTAATGAACTACATTCTAAAGACAAGCTGGAGAGACATCTTTAATATCATTTCTGTAATAATCTCGAATATTTCTTTCTCCTCACTAGTATGGGCCAAATGACTGTACCAAAATGAGTTTTCTCACCCAAAGATAGTCCTTCCTGAAAATCAAGGGTGTCTTTGTGAATATATTAACTTCTTCACTTAGCCTTGCTACCAAATATACGAATAACAAACATTTATTTCTATTTTTCCTTTCCTGATTAGATCTGTAATCCAAGTTCCTGGTAGAAAACAAACATTTTAAACATAGAAAGACAAAAAGAAAGCATCTATCTCATAAGTCAGCTAAACTCCCAATCAGCATTTCTGTGTACATTCTTCCAAATTCTCCCAGCTCTACCATGAGTCCACCTTCGTCTGGTTTTTATGCTGTTATTGTTTTGCTCTTTAATCCAAGTTAAATATTCATATGCCTTAGAGTCAAATCATTTTTACAGAACTGGTTACCAAAATCAGAAGTCCTCCTCCCATGCACATTTCCCACTCTCCAGATGCACCCACATTTTTTTCACTTGTTCTTGCTTTTACCACTCTATCTGTAAAGAACATTTTTACATGATGCTACTGCTTGTTTTTTTTGTTTGTTTTAGGCATTAACTGACTTTCCATGGTGGAAAACTAAAATTGTATTGTTTTCATCTCTTGCACACACTTCCCTCGCATCTTCCCATTATAGTTATATCACAATTTTGGTGAGATCACTATTCAATGTGTACATTATTCTGACTATGTAAATGGTTTCACTTTTCACGTACACTGTCTTCCCTGAAAAGATTCTCTTTTTACATCTGCTTAATTTTCATTACTAATTAAACCAAACTCTCTCCAAATTGCGTAGAATTTTCAGAATGTTTGCACATAATTAGATATCATATCAATTTTTCTTCCTGAGTAAGTCTCTGCAGGTCTTCTGCTCTGCCCCAATCTGAAATGGTGCTTTCTGAGCCGACTCATGGCACATGATCATCCTGAGATCTCGCTGGAGATTCTCATCCCTCTCTCAAGTTGGACCCTGTGTCCCACGTCCCAGGATACTGTCTGTCTTGGATCATGTCTTCGTTTTGATGGCATGTATGTTGCAGTAGCTTCCTGAGAAAGGGATACAGGCGGCAAATTTTTGAGACCCTGAAGGTCCACCCTCACACTCGCATAGTGAGGCTGACTCAAGGCTCATCGATTTCCACTCACTATTATGAAGGCAAAAACTGTCTTCCATTAACTGGTGCTACTGCTAAAAAAAAAAAACCCAACACCCCTTTTTACAGTTTTTAAAACATTATTGCTAAATCTGCAGTGAAATACATAAACTAGATCTTAAGTGTATAATTGGAGGGATTTTAACAAGCATACGCCAATGTAACCCACACCCCACTCAAGATACAGGAAATTCCTCACACTCCTTTCCCGACAATCCCTCCCCACTCCATCCGAATGACTTCTGCTTCCATCGCCACAGAATTTTGCCTGCTCTTAAATTTCATATAAATGACGTCGTACTGTTTTGTGTCTAGCTTCTGTTGTTTAATCTGTTCTTGATATTCACTGATGCTGTTCGTGTATCAATAGATTGTTTCACTGTATTAGTTCTAATATCATTTTGATTCTTTTGTCTTTTTTCCCTGAACACTGAAGGGTTCCCTTTAACTTATGATAATATGCTTGGATAATATGCTTTGGCAGAATTCTACTTTTAACCATCTACTGAGAATCTAGTGGCCGCTTCAATATGAAACTCAAAGTTCTTCAGGTTTGGGAAAACTTCTTAGATTATTTCACTGATGACTTCCTTCTCCATCTTCGATGTTCTTCTTCTGCAATGTCAATTATTTATAGATGTTGATCTCAAACTGGTCCTCTGAATTTCTTACCTTTCTCATTCTATTTTTTCACTTCATATCCTTTTGTTCTACACTCTGGTACATTTCTTCAATTTTGTTTTAAGCCTTTGGTGATGGTTTTTCATTTCTGAAAATCATATATATATGTTCATATTTTCAAGTTCCTTTTCCACGTATTTTTTGACACTGGCACTTCTTGTTTAAATGTCATCTTGTTCTTGTGTTATGACTACAAGAGCGAGCCTTAATTTTTTCTTCTCCCTGCAAAAACTTGTTTTATTCAAATGCTTTCTCTTCCCTGTTGATTTGGTCTCAGCCTTTCACACTAGATGCTTTCTTCCATGCACCCGGGTAATTCTTGGCCATATGCTCATACGTGGGAGTGGGACCAAAAAAGCTGATGAGCTCCTGCACTCAGCGAGCCTGACCGTGGCCGTCACTCAGCATGATCCGCCTGGGCCGCGTCTTTGTGTGATCACCATGAGAATGTCTTTAGTTTAGGCCTTTGCTCTTGGGCTCTTCAGAGTCCCTAGAGAAGATACTTCTCATCTCTCACCTGGAAGACATAAGCCTGACCCGCAGGACTCATTATCCACCATCTCCTGTTCTCACCTCGCCTTGATCTTCGCGTAGTGCCCTCCCCTCAGTGAGCTCTGGTGTTCCCTAGGCCAGAGACTCGCTTCATCTCATCTTTCTCAAAGGATAACTTGGAGAGTGGCGAGGACGAGGCAAACAGCCTTAACAGGATATTTTAAAAAACAGTCTTTCAAACAATATTGTTTTTAGCCTCACTTTCACCTCTATACTTCCAGACACAACTGGTGTACAAATTCCTCATCTTAAGGCAGCTGTATAGTAAAAATCCATTTCTTTCTTAGCTTTTGCCAAAGGAGCTTAGAGTTTAGGTTTCATAGGTATGCTAAAGCAGTTATCATCTTCCAAAATTTTGCTATTTCTCCCATTTGTTGTCCTTGCGGGATTTTGCCATTTTTGAAAATATCCTTTTACTGGGATTTGGGGAGGATGTAGAACTAAATGTGTTTGTTTAAGCCACCATCTTTAACTTGAAGTCTAGAGGAAGTCTATATGTTCATTAATAAGATACTCGGAATTGCCTAATATATTTTAGTTAAAAATGTCACTACATTACTAATATCCCAAGTAATCATACTGCTCACATAGAAAATGAAGGCTTATCTTAAACAAACCAAAACTTGTTACATTTAATGGTTTGTTTTTATGATTTTGTAAAGATATGCTGTTATCTGATACCTAACAAGCTTTCGTTTTCTATTCTTTCTTCTTCCTGTTCTTTTTCAAAATATTGAAAACAAGAAAGTCAATTCAAAATATCTTTTTAGAAACACTGTCAGGTTGTTCTTATCAAAATAATGGCAAACCTTGCTTCAAACTTTTCAAGTGCCTCATGAGCAGACAATAAAAACTAAATTAAATAGCTACTTAACACTAAGAAGCATATCAAAGAGGTTTATTCTAAAATATATAGACACTCCAAAAGCCATGTTTCCTCCCTATATTGTATTTAGAAAACTTGGTCTGCCTCAAAGGTTAGCAAAGAACAGCCTAGGTGCCCGTCTGGCCCACCACCTGTGTTTATCAAGTCTAAGGGAACACAGCCCCGCCCATTCATTTGCATAGTGTCTATGGCAGTTTTCCAGCTACAATGACAGAGCAGAGTAGCTGTGATAGAGGCTGTATGACCCATAAAGCCTCAAATATTTATCTGGCTCTTTATCAAAAAAGTTTGCTGACCATCCACCCCCACCCCTGGGTCTACATTAAAAGGTTTATTTATTCTACAAAAGTTGCTTTGAGCACTTTCCTGGTTGTATTAGGAGCAAATAAATTAAGCCATATTTTATTCTAGAAATAATTTTTTAAAACTTTCTTTTATAATAAATTGACAACTGTAGAGCCAAATGAACGCTCTTCCTTCCCAGTTACCATGAGACAGAAGTTCAGACCTGCGCACAGGTCCTGGCACACCCGACCTCTCTCCCTGCCTGCTCGTTTCCTCCTCGCCGCTCAGCCTCTACCAAAAGCATTCCTCCTGCGTTCTTGTTATATTCCCTTTACCTCAACTGAAAAGAATGTTGTTTTCTGGCCAAGCAGTATTTTCCTCTTTCTTTTTACTGCTGACTTTATTTACCTAGTGTCCTTCTGAAACAGTCTTTAGCATTGCTTTTTCTGATCATCCCACTGTCAATGCAACATATTCAAATTGAGGAGAGCAGTGTAACAGAAGGAAAGAGAAAAAGCAGTAAAATGACCCAAGGAATTAATGAGTAAGGGCAGTCTCCATAGAAGACAGTCGAACACAATATAAACAGTATTCCTTTAGTCATACAATAGAAAATCTTTACTTTGACAAAAGGACAGCATATCAGTGAAGTCATTTTCCCTAGCAGCAGTTACTTTATTCAAATAAAAGCAGAGAAAATGGTAAACAAGTAAACATGTCTCAATGTCTAAAAAAAGAAATTTACATTTATGCTCAATACTTGAATACCTAAGACTGAATGCCTGAAAAAGCAGAGCATAACTCACTAATAACTAAGGAATCACTGAAGATAAAGTTACTTGAAGAGGTTTTTAAAGAATTATAAAGACCAACTATACTGAAGAACATTTTCAACAGTTAATTTTAAAAACTCATAGTATAGCAGTTTGAAATAAGTCTTAACAAAACCCAGATTTCTCTTAAAAAAAAAAAAAAGCACACCACTTGAACAGGATGTCACATACACATTATCATCTCTGCACTCTACTATCATCAATTCATACCAAGGTGAATATTACCTAATTTAAGCCTTTAGTTTTCTAATAAAAATTACATCAATGAAAAACATCAACATCGATTGGCTGCCTCCTGCACAACCCCTACTGGGGATCGAGCCTGAAACCTGAGCATGTGCCCTGACCAGGATTAGAACGCAGACCTCTTAGTGCACGGGTTGATCTCAACCATTGAGCCATACTGGCCAGGCGAGGAAATGCTTTCAACTGAAATATAGCTGGGGGTTTTTAAGTCCAGGAGTGTGACGCCTGCCGAACACTGCCTGCGCCGCTATCTAATTAAGACCTTGGGAAAAGGAAGCACTTAGAGACGAGCTGGCAGGGTTCCTCGTACCTCTTTCCTCCTCGTGCTTTTTGGCAGACGCACTTTTAGGTCTTCCTCTTCCTCTCCTGCTCTGGTCTGAATGGCTGTTGCTCCGAGGCCTCCTTCTGTTCTCTAAGTCCTTGCTTCCTGCTGGGTGCATCTTCTCTCTCCTAGCTCGCTCTGTGCGCCTCCTCTTGGCCTCATGCTTGTTTTCTGTGTGGATGAATAAAAGTGATATATTTTAGGGCTTAGCAAGAACTGTTTGCCCAACTTCTCCTTCTCTTCTCTTTTCTTTCTAAAAGCACTAGAGTCTGCTGCCTGGCAAATTTCATTGAACGACAACCATGACATTTATGCCCCTCATGTCCTCACAGGAAAAAAAGAAATTCAACAGAATTCAGGTGACCCATTAACCCATGAGGTAGGAGTCTTACAAGACTTTTCTTGACTTGGCACCTTTAACTGCAGCCCCTACAAGTCTGCACAATTCCACGGTGACCTTTCTGCCCTTCCTCTCTGCTTCCAAGCTAAAAATGGGGAAGGATCAGAAAAGGGGGGGAAAGCTTCATTCTTTTTTGCCACTATCCAAATTATATATTGAAATATGTCAAGTATGCAGAAGCGAACTGACCTTAGCCACAATATATTAAAGTTACCAATAAACAACAAACAGAAAGCTTCCACAGAAAATATAACAACATTAGGAAACTAAGTAATTTTCACCACTTTAGCCACAGAGGAGGTCATTTCTGACATTCTAAGAACATGCTGATCTTGTTCTTGAACAGAGGAACTTGACTCAATATGGTAATTTAATTACTATAAGAAACCACCTGCTCACTCCAAACAAATCAAAATGGTAGACAAGACAACAAAAATGTTTAAACAGCAAAAAACAAAACTTGCCTTAATACGTACCTGAAAAGAAAATCCCCAAATGCTTAAAAATTACTCTGGGAGAGGCAAAACACATGCTACAAAACGGACGAACTTTGAAAACATTAGGCGAACTGAAATAAGCCAGACACAAAGCGACAAAGACTGCACGATCCCACCTACAGGAAACGGCACCAGGAGAGGAAGAGTGCTTGCCTGGGGCACAGGGGGAGGCAGGAGGAGTTACTGCTTAGCGGGCGCAGGGTGCCTGTTTGGGAAGATGAAGAGTTCTAGAGATGATGGTTAAGTACATGAGAAGAATGTACTTAATGCCACTGAACTGTGCACTTAAAATGATCAAAATACTAAATTTTGTTATATGAATTTACCACAATAAAAGATGAAAAAATAAGGTCTGATGGAAAAGAAGAAAGCAGAAAACAAGATGAACTACTAAAAATTCAAGTGCAAAAGACACTAAAAAATGACATGTCTGCAGACCAAATTACAGATCTAGAAAGGAAATTCAATTAAAGTTCCTGGAACAAAGCAGAAGGACAAAAAAGAGAATATGTGACAGTAAGTGAAGGGAAATGAGAAAGGCCCAAGAAATCTAATACTGCTCATCTATGACAGTATTGCTATTACCTACTCACTATCAGCCACTCTTGAATAAGAACGGAATCCTGTTCTGTTCACTAAGGCAATGTGCGAGCTAAAATATCCTCATGTGAAGTGGCCATGAAATTCAGTTCTGGCCAGTGACATGTCAGTGGATGAGGAAGGTTTCCAGAAAGACTTTTTAAGGGGATGAGCATGGCTGGCAAGCCCCTCTGTCCTTCTCTTTCTTCCTGCGTAGAATGCTATGGGATGCCTGTCGCGGGTAAAAGCCACAGCTTCCCAGGATGGAAGGAAGAGAAGAACCTAGTCCTTGATGATAGCACTGAGCCACTAGTCATTCTTCACTAAACTGTGACAGCAAACTCTCTGTCCAGCCCAGGCCAGTCAGGTGCGCTGTGGATGGCGGCTCTTATATGTCATCCAGCAAGCACTGCCGAGAGGAAGAGAGAGAATAACGGTGGGAAGATAGAGAGGTAAAAACGGCCCCAAGCTGCACCCTGGGGCGCTCAGTGGAAAGGCCTGGATGCCAAGGAAGAACTTCGGGGAACGTTTAAGTGCAAAGTAAAGGCATGCACCACATGTTTCTCATGAAAAGTGTTCCAGGTCTGAAACAATTTCTGCAAAATTTGTTCCAGAAATAAAAACACATGGGTTAAAAAAAAAAAAAAAAGGTACATATGAAAAAGTGGGATTATCCCTGGAATGCAACAGAAAGAAATTTTAGTTTGACAGTGTGCGGCCGACCTAAAACAATTCTTTTTTTTTTTTTTTTAGTTTATTTTTATTGGTTTAAGAGAGGAAGGGAAATGGAACGAGATAGATAGAAACACCAATGATGAGAGAGCATCACTGATCGGCTGCCTCCTGCACGCCCCACACTGGATGGAGCCCGCACCATACAATTAGTATGTCTTCGCGACTGATTGATGTAAACATATGACAAAACTTATTAGAAGTCAGAGGATTCTATTAAAAACGGTCTTAAAGCCCAGTCTGTGTGGCTCAGTAGTAGAGCATCAACCTATGAACCAGGAGATCATGATTCAATTCCCAGTCAGAGCCAGGCTGCAGGCTCCAGGCCCAGTACAGGACACGCAGGAGGCAGTTAATTAATGATTCTTATTCATTGTAGTTTCTCTCTCTCTCCCCCTCCCTTCCTCTCTGAAATCAATAAAAATATTATTTTTTTAATTAAAATATTATCTTTTATTGCTTTGATTTCACTTTTTAAGTTAGTGCAATTTTAGGTTTAAAGATGGTTCTCTTTTTTTTGTTTTAAATCCAAACTTCTTAGTCTGGTTTACAAAGTCCTACTTAATCTGGCTCCTGCCTAACCCTCTGGTCTCATCTCCACACTCTCCTGCTGTCTACGCTGCAACCACATTAGTCTTCATGTTCCTGAAATACACCAATCTTTTTCTAGCCTTAGAATTTTTGCATCTGCTATTTCATCTGTCAAGAATGTTCTCCCTGATCTGATCATGACTAGCCCCTTGTTCCATTCAGCCTCACCTTAAATGGCACTTCTCAGAGAGGCCTTCTCCAACCATTCAATCAAAAGTCACATGCTAGCACAGTGCCTCTATCTGAATTTCCTACAAGGCACTTATCACAAGCTAATATTCTCCGTTTATTTGTTCACCATCTCCCGCTCACAGGAGCATAAGCTCCGTGACAGCAGCGAGCCCGCCTCGATAGGACATTCATTCATTCATTTATGGCCAAGGCTCTGAATAGTGTTTTGCATATTGCATAGGTGCTCAAAACATATTTGTAATCAATCTACTCTTATTTGAGGATCATCACTATATGAAATATGAAGTCTGATTTTACCAGAATAAGTAACAAAATTTCATCTTTTAATAAGTATATTCATTTAATAAATCCAACCTGTCTAGTTAAATGGGAATATAAAATAAAATTATTTTTAGATCTTCTAAATCAGGAAATTATAAACAATAATCAATGTCTAAAAATTACATTCACACCAAAATCAAGTTGTATTTTTCCAGTCACTAGTTTAAAAAACTCTAAAGTTGTTATAAATGTTATCGACATGATGAGAGAAAAAACCCCAAATATCCATCAACCAGTAACTAGATAAACAACTTGTGGATATCCATGCAAGAATACTACTCAGCAATAGGAAGGAATTAATTTTTATTGATATGGACAACAACGTGGCTGAGTCTTAAACTACGCTCAGTGCAAGAAGCCAGACAAAAAAAGAATACATATTATGTATATGATTCTATTCCTATTAAGTTCTGGAATAGTGACAGAAAACAGGGCAGCAGTTATCTGGGGCTGGGGGTAGCAAGACTACCAAGGGGAACTAGGAAACTGTTGGGAGTGAAGGACATAGTCATTATCGTGATTGTTGCGACTGATTGATGTAAACATATGACAAAACTTACCAAAGTGTACACTTCAAGTGTGTGCGACTTGTTGAATGTCAATTATACCTTACATTTTTAAAAAATCAAATCGGGTACACACCCTTGCATTAAAATCCTTCAATGGCTCTCCGTACTCCAAAAACAGAAAGTTTGTTACAAGCTTTATCAGCATGATAAGGTATAATCATTTAAATGAACGAACAGCAAACTAATGTCATAAGCTGACTTCCAACAGCTAATAAAAACCAGACATACTTCAATAGATTTTAATGTTTAACTTCAACAAAAATGTAAATAGCAAATTCAAAAAAAATTTAAATTTCTACATCAAATCTAAAAATGTGGTAAACTCTCAATTACCTGTTGAAGGTAGTGATTTCTCTGGGTGCTTTGCATTTAAAAGTTTTCTGCTAATAAATATGTAACCACAGGGACATGATTTACATGCAACAGGAACCTGTAGGAAAAAAAGAAAAATATATACTATTACTATTTTTCTATTGTTAACCTTCCCAATGTTTACAAAGTCTCCTGAACTGAATGACAAATTACTTAAAGTAGGAATCACAGATTTATTTAAACCCCAGCTCCTTACAACAGATTATTTGAGATGGGTATTGTGTCCTATACATCTTCACATTCCCCTAAGGCGTTACAATACCGTGAATAGGTAAATGAATAAAAAACATGTACTGGTGAAAGTGACCAACAGAGGCTGAGTGTCCACCAAGAACCAGGCGGTCATGGAGCGACTCCTGGTCAGGGCACATGTCTGGGTTGCGGGCTCCATCCCCAACGGGATGTGTAGGAGGCAGCCCATCCATTATTCTCTCTCATCATTGATGTTTCTCTCTCTCTTTCCCTCTCCCTCCCCCTTCCTCTCTGAAATCAATAAAAATATATTTAAAACGGGGAAAAAATATTACTTTTCTAGCCGGTACCTCTTAGCAAGACTGTAACTAGTGATGTTTGTACAACCAAAGACTATTTTGTGGTTTAAGGAGGGGGGAAATTGACTAACGTTTTACTTGATGAAAAAAGATGAGCCTGAGTAGCCGTTTACATAGAACAAACTGGGAAGGGAAACGTGGCTGGGAAGTCGTTGAAGTAATCCCAGAGTAAGAGCATGAGGGCCCATCCGGAAACAGTAGGAAGAGTGGATATGGAGAGAAAGCAGGCCTCTGCCAGACATTTCAAAAGGAAGAACTGAAAATGACTCAGGTTCTTACATCATAAGATGCCCATTACCAATAACACACACACACCAGGGGTCCTCAAACTGCAGCCCGCCGAGGACATTTACCCGGCCCGCCGCGTGTTTTTGCCGCCTTGTTTTTTTACTTCAAAATAAGATATGTGCAGTGTCATAGGAATTTGTTCATAGTTTTTTTTTAAACTATAGTCCGACCCTCCAACGGTCTGAGGGACAGTGAACTGGCCTCGTTTAAAAAGTTTAAAGACCCCTGCACACGCACACACGCACACACACACACACATTAGTTTACAATAACCAGTTTGAGGGGCAAAATTATATGACAAACAAAAGAGAAAGTAGGAGTTGAGATCAGGGTCATGTAGTCTCAGCTCCAGCGAGGACACTGGATAAAACAATGTGTCTGAGAAAGAAGGTACCTACTAGGAAGGCTCAAGGCTAACTGGGCTCAAGACTATAAAATGGGGCCTACCGCCTGTTTCTGCATGGGGCCACTCACACGAACTGCTCCAGGGATCCATTAACATCTTCATCAACCAATCAGAGTACGCTAGCTCCATTCTGACCAATCACAACAGTGCTTTTGGGACCAATCAAACTGTGAGAAATTGAAGCCCTCATTCGCATGAGGACGAACCAATCAGGGACCAGGGGCAGGGACTTCTGTAAGTCAGCTCCCACGCCCTTTTCATTGATGCTCTGACTGCTTCCCCAGCTGCAGCTGAAGCACCAGGATGCCCGCCCGCCGCGAGTGGGGAGGAGCAGGCGGAGCACAGCTGTGCAGGGAGGGCCTCGCCCAGGGCCGCACCGTGCGCCATCACAACCGAGCTGTTCGCACTGATAACGCCTCTTTCTTCACCACTCTCCAAAGGGGGGATTCCTGTTGGTGTTCAACTGGTGCCAACAACAATCAGTTGAGAACACGTCAACTCTTCATGCTTCCACTTCTAAAAACGTAAAATACAAATGGCTCTTTTCTCCATTTCCAATGTTCTTGAAAATTACTGAAAAAAGGTTTACATTTCTCCCAATAACCATTTCACTAAAGTAACCTTAATGATCCTTGGAGTCATGTTAATAGAAAACCAGAAATGAATCTCAACAAGAAATACTCAGAATAATTAATCAGAAAATTGCAATTCCCATTGTAAGATAAGTTAATTTGCCCATTCTGCTTGTTAAAAGTTTAGTTACGATCATACAGCTTTTTATCCATGTCTGTGTGAAATGCCTCATACTCTAGAATATAAATACTTTCATTAAGCTAAATAAAAATTTGGCAGCATTCTTTTTCTTTGCATAAAAATACTGAACAAAGGATACCTAGTTTGAATTTTTTAAAAATAACAATAAATCCTATAAAAATAATCAAAATCCAGATAAGTCTAACAGCTTGCTCTATTTAAAATGTGATGAGGTTTTTTTCAAACCATGACAGAAAATGTAACATTACACTTTTAATAGTGTAAAATCGGCCCAAAATAGATATGTTCGTCATTTTAAAAATTTCACATCTTCATAGAAACCAAGCTAAAAGGCACTGACTCATTTCCCTTATACTTAATCACATCTTTAAGGGGAGTCACAGGGATATAAACTGTTTTAAATGAATGCCATTCAAAACCACAGAAAACCTGATGTTCTTATTGAAGCACTTCTTCTGCTGCTGAAACTCACTCCATCTCTAGTTAAGTCTTCGTCCTATACACTAACAAATGCATCAGCTCACATCCGGAATTAGCAGAGATTGCTACAGTTAGATGAGAAATGTACATTTGGCTTTGGGATGAAGAATACACCAATACTGACTACTTAATACTTAATTTTCATCCCTTAATGCAAGTGTTTTATGCTCAAGAAACATTAAATGCACCTGAGCTAAGTCACCCTAAAGTCCTTTTCAAAAAGGAAAGTTCCTTTCCCCGACCCTGACCCTGACCCCCCCCACACACACACACACAACCAAACACCACCAAAAACAAACCCTATAAAAATAATTACTAAACAGGGTAGACAACTTCATTAATATTGACCTCTTTATAGTATAATTTGGATTTTAAACAGCCTAAATTCCTTCAAATTTCAGTTACAATGTCAAAGATATTGAAAGTTCTAATGCCGCCCTAACTGGTTTGGCTCAGTGGATAGCGCGTCGGCCTGCGGACTCAAGGGTCCCAGGTTCGATTCCGGTCAAGGGCATGTACCTTGGTTTCGGGCACATCCCCAGTGGGGAGTGTGCAGGAGGCAGCTGATCGATGTTTCTCTCTCATTGATGGTTCTAACTCTCTATCCCTCTCTCTTCCTCTCTGTTAAAAAATCAATAAAATATATTAAAAAAAAAAAAAAAGTTCTAATGCCACACTTTCAGGAATTTAAAATAGAAAAAAAAATCCAACCTGGCTGGTGTAGCTCAGTGGGTTGAGCATGGGCCTATGAAACAGGAGGTAATAGTTCCATTCCTGGTCAGAGCACATGCCAGGGTTGTGGGCTCCATCCTCAGTAGGGGGTGTGCAGGAGGCAGCTGATCAATGATTCTCTCTCATCATTGATGTCTCTCTCTCTCTCTCTCTCTCTCTCTCTCTCTCTCTCTCTCTCTCTCTCCCTCTTCCTCCCTCCCTCCCTCCCTCTCTGAAAATCAATATTAAAAAGAAAAAGAAAAAATCCAAAATTTTGTTTACTGATGGCTTATTGTGTACCAATTTATTTCTTGAAAAAGTGTATTTAGGTTGTTTGTATCTTTTACAGCTAAAGCAGGTT
>PVJC01025530.1:0-24685 GCA_004026665.1 Murina feae | reverse complement strand
ACTCCAAGCAAAAGGAACCGAAGGAGGACCACACCAAGACATATCATAATTAAAATGCCAAGAGCAAAAGACAAGGAGAGAATCTTAAAAGCTGCAAGAGAAAAGAAGTTAGTTACATACAAGGGGGCACCCATATGACTGTCAGCTGATTTCTCAACAGAAACTTTGCAGGCCAGAAGGGAGTGGCAAGAAATATTCAGTGATGAATAGCAAGAACCTACAGCCAAAATTACTTTACCCAGCAAAGCTATCGTTCAGAATTGAGGGTCGGATAAAGAGCTTCACAGACAAGAAAAAGCTAAAAGAGTTCATCACCACCCAACCAGTATTATATGAAATGCTGAAAGGTATCCTTTGAGAATACCTCAAGAAGAAAAAGGAAAGTAAAAATTATGAACAACAAATATATATCAACGAGTGAATCTAAGAATCAAGTGAATAAAAAATCTGATGAACAGAATAAACTGGTGAATAGAATAGAATCAGAGGCATAGAAAGGGAGTGGACTGACAATTTTCCGGGGGTTAAGAGTGTTGGGGATGCGTGAAGAGAATGGACAATAATTGTACACCTATGGATGAGGACAGTGGGGGGGGGCAAGGACAGAGGTTGGATGGGAAATGGGAGGAGGGGAGCTATGGGGGAAAAAAGAGGAACAACTGTAATAATCTGAACATTAAAGATAAATTAAAAAAAAAAAAAGAAGTTGCTAGTTTGATTCCTGGTCAAGGCACATGCTTGGGTTGCAGGCTCAATCCCCAGTAGAGAGTGTGCAGGAGGCAACCAATCGATCCTTCTCTCTTAACGATGTTTCTATCTCTCCCTCCCTCTCCTCTCCTCTCTTTTCTCTCTAAAATTAATAAAATAAGTTCTTTTAAAAAGTATTTTAAAAAGAAAAACTAAATTGCTGCAAACAGCCACCTATAATGCCAATAGTAACTATGGGGAAAAGGATATTAAAGAGAGAGAGGAATGGTGGTGTGTGTCCATAAGATCAGATCAGGGTGCACATCTATATACACACAATACACTTTCACTCCTCGCATTCCACATGGCATGTCACATGTGGATGTTGGAAAACTAGTGTGTCTCATGATTTCTATGATTTTAGGGTGTGTATGCTCATGTGTGTGTCGTATATGTATATGCACATATGTGTACACAACTTTGTGTGCACTGGAAGTTATAGACATGCAAGTGTATTTATTCTATTAACTGCATTTGCAAACTGTATGCATGTATTAATGCATTATGTTGTGCATAAGTATATACATGCATGTTTATATGTGTGCCTGTCTGTGTGAATGTGTGTATGTGAATGATGCTATCATGGGTAGCAGTGAGAAGAGGACCGGCCGCTGGGTGAACCTCTGAATGATGAGCAGGGCATGAGGACCTGTGTGTCCAGGCAGGTTCACTGCTGGGAAGTGGGGCCTGCAGCCATCAGAGCCCTGAATTAAGTGTCCCAAGGGCATGCCACAGGGAGCAGGCTGACGTCAAGGCCATAGGAGCCCTTGACCCTGGAGGGCAGGGCAGCTGGTCTTCCTCCCCCCCCCCCCCCACCCAGAGGAACAGAGCTGAGCAGCATTAGGCACAGGCTGACCCTGGGGCTGGGCAGGAGGGAAGTCAATATGCGAATAAGCTTGAGAGTGTGAAGCCTGGGGAGGCCCTTCCCTCCTCACTCTCCAGATTTGGCCCCTGGGAGCTGGGAGGAGGCAGACACATGGATTTATGTGAGATCTGTCTAAGAGGAATGCCCTGGATGGTGTTTCTGAAGCCAGCAATGGGACATTCAGCTCGTTCCGGCCATGAGAAAACTGAGGCCGGCCAGGAATCCGGTGAGCCCAGTACATAGTCGGCAATAACGGATTGTTAGTGAGTCAGGGAGTGAAGAAATGAATGACAAGATGAACGAAAGGGAACAGGAAGGAAAAAGGATTGGGTGGACAACAGGGACCATCTTGAACTCTTGGCTGTCTGTTCCTTATTCCAAAGAAGGGAAGCAAGAGAAGCCAGCAGAGGTCAATTCACACAAAAATGAAGAATTAGATCTTTCTATTTTTGGAGGGTGGCGAGGAGGAGATATTGGAAGTGTGTATGCACGAAGTATTGTGTTTTCACATGTGATCATTTTGGAAGGTGTTTGTGCATATGAAGGGGAGTTTATGTGGACGTGTTTTGGGGTATATGAATCAGACCCTGGATAAAGAGGGAGAAAAATCATTTGCTGAAATCAAAGGCCTCCTGAGATAATACCGTTGGTTGTCTCACAACCGTAGTCACCATTGATTTATTTTATAAACATAGTCACCATGGAGCTGGGCACCATGGAGAGTGCCCAATGGGTCAGACCCACGCTATCCCCTAAAGGAACCCAGAGATGAGGCGTGTTTACATTAGAACCAAGGGGGAGACTGCAGTGAGCAGAGAGGGATATACAGTGAGGTGCAGGAGGAGTTAGAAGCCAGGAGGCAACATTCTGTGTGCATGTGTGTATATGTGTATGCACGTGTGTGTGTGCGCGTGCACATATGGAAGTCTGGGTGGAGAGCCTCTGCAGTCGAGCATTGGGATTGTGACTCATACATAAGCTGGGTTTGGTGTATATTATACGGGGAATGTTGCAGCTGTGATTTCCTGTTCTCTCCATCACTCTGGATCATGTTATTAGGAGGTCATAGGTAAAGTGACCATATACCTTATTGTTCAAATAGGAACACTATTTTAAGTGAAAGAGGGCACTGCTCATAACGATGTGCATGCCAGGGCTTGAGGTTGCCCTGGTTACAGAGGTTTGCAACGGGCTGTCCTTGAAGCCCAGCAGCCAAGTGCGGGCTGACCCACGAGCAGGGGCAAGCGCTCGGGGAGGGCAAAGTGGGAAAAAAGGCTCCTGGGGCCCCAAATGTCCTGCCTCCCCACAGCTGGCTCGGCATTCAGGGCCCAGCAAGCCTGCTGCTCAGCTTGGGATCTTAGCACTTACTCCATCCACTTTAGCACCACCATTTTGTCCCCCCTTACCACCACCACCCACCCCCCATGCCAGCCCAGCCCAGGCAGGCTGCTCTAATGGATTACTTGCATTATCTCCCTCATCGCTGCTTAAATATTTATCAGACCATTATGTATTTAGTGGCCAGGATGGGGAGTGGAAGGAGCAGGAGGCAGGACTCCTTTGGCCAGATGCAAGGGTTAATTACAGATCGGATAAATCGCCCCCACCCCTCACCCCACCCCCACTTAAAAGTTAAATAAACAAACATGGTTGGGAGATGGAAAGTGGACCGTTACTTACATGTAAGAAGTCCAACGCCACCTAATCCAGGTCTGAGTGCCTTCCAGGGCCTGGTTTTAGTATCTGTTCCTGGCTCTGACCTGCACACCTGTGGGCTGCCTGGGCCTTACCCCAGCTTCTAATTAAAAACTATCCTTCCCTTTTTTGCTTGTCAAGCAACCAAAATCCAAGCTCTCCTAGAACTGAAGTCAACATCCGCCTCATAAAAGTAGTTCTGAAGGTAACTCCGGGGCTGGCACTGTGAAATATTGTTCATTATAACGAAGCAGCTGAGATAATGCTGCTTTCTAATTTCCCTTTCTCAGTCAGAAATTAAATAAAAAGTCATGTCTAAATTACAATACTGGATTGAGATCAGAGGAGGCCCCATGCAGAGAGCTCATGATCCACCCGCCCACATTTTACAACCATTACGAAAGATGATTGTTGTTTTCTTCCCCTCCCTTGTCTTTGAGGCCATTTACATTTCTTCTGAACTCTCACTGTGTTTTATTCGAATCTCTTCAAAGTGCCAGTGCACATAATAAGTCAATCACAAACTTAAATTAAGTAAAAAAAATAAACTCAGGCAAACTTGGGCTCTGAACTCCAAGATGAACTCACTGGAGGGCCCCTGACTGGGCTGTTACCCATGATCTTCTTGGCCCTGCAGTTTTGCCTACTGCCCGGTTGGCAAAGTCTTCTCCAGGGAGAATCAGGGCAGGGAGGACTCACTCCTTGCAAAAACAGCCTACATTTCTATAGCCTCCCTTGTTGCAGAAAGGCCCCTTGGACAAAATGGAAATGCTGGACTGGCTGGTAAGGGGTATCTAAAAAATGTCAATGAACCTGTAATATCAGGGCAATAGAGCACGCATTTGACTGTCAATAAGGAGGGAAGAGGAACATTGGCATGTCTTGACAGTTGCAATTCAAGCATTCTGTGTTCTGAGAAGTTGTTGGCATTTCCAAGATGTTGCACAAAAATTTGGTGCGGAAAATTATTGTTTTTGTTGGAATTGATTAAAAATATGAACTACTTTTACGATATGCAAGTTGCTGCCTTTCAACCACTCAGATAATAAAAATTGAGCATCTACTATGTGAAAGGTGCTGGGCAAGAATGAGCAAGCGATGGTCTCTTCTACTAGAGTCATGTAATCAGGACCCCTGAGGAACTAGCTGCACTTGGGTGCTCAACTCTTCAGCTGGGATAAGAGTACATTTAGATTTTAAGATGCAGCCCAAATTACTGTGAGTGTAGGGCTGCTCCGGGAAAGACTCTAAAAGTTCAAGGGAGGTGGGTTTCTACAGGACACATTAGTCAGATAGAACCTGGCAGAGGAGAGGTGCTTGAGAGGGCTTTGCAGTCCAGGTAAGATTTAACAATGAGGACAGAAGATGAGAAATACTTCAGGAAGGGCACAATGTGAGCAAAGTCCTGGGGATAGGATGCACAGGGCATTAGGATACAGCAAGTTGGGCAAGGCCTGGACAGACAGAGTGCCTGGGCAGGGTCTCCTACTGCCACAAGGGATCTACCTGTGGCTCCTCAGAAGGCCACTCAAGGTAGGCAGGGCCTGACAACCTACACTGTGGTTACCATGGCCAAGTGACATCTGGCCCATGCTACATTTCAGAGCTGCAATGAGAATGACCAAGGAGCTACTCCACAGCTGGACATCTAATCCAGACACCCCACAGGCCACCATCATGGAGACACTGAAGCTCTTCCCCTACCAAAGGGCATTGTGTTGAGCCCAAAATGTTGCAATCAGAGGAGAAAAGGGTAGGGGGAGGCTGAGTGGAGTTTAATAGCAAGTGTCGTGGCAATGGCCCTAGACTAAACTCATGTCACACACTTTTATCTTTTTGCAGTTTTGTACCCTTCAAGTGTTATCCAAGCCAGCTGCAGAGTGCATGCTCCAACAACACATCCATATTCTGCAAGTTAGAGTGCCATCATTCTTCTGACTCCTTGACGTGAAGAGGTTCAGTTGGATTTAAAACCCAACCACCTCATCGCAAAACTCCATTTCAACACTCCATTTGTCAATAGAAGAAAAGGAAAGCTGTTAAATTCTTTAAATATATTTTCAACTGTTATGAATCTTTAATGGTTATAAAAATGGCTTTAAATTTTTTATCACCCACTTGTGCAAAGTTTCTTATCAAGGGTGACTACCAAGAATTTGTAGGGCTCATCATTAAGTGAGCCTCGATCAGGCATGGTGTGTAATCACTTCAAACCTAAACCCTGATATGAAATAGTTACATTCATGGAAAGAAGTGAGCTCACATTTCTCATTAAAATCGGAAAAATGTTTTATCCTAATTCAACATATAATATCTTTCCTAATACACTATATTTTCTTTTTCATTTTGCATAATTAAAGAAAATGGAATGATTTTTCCCCAAGCCCCATATACACATCCCAAATCCCCTGCAGTTTCCTACAATGCGCAGTACAAATATTCTTATTTCCATGTGTGTTGTGACTTTAAAAAGCTGGACAGCCCTGGTCTAAGGTATCTTGCTTGTCTTTGTGGACCTTGGGAGGTGCATGAGTCTGACTGGCAGACAGCTGTTCCCTTGTCAGTGTCTGCAAGATCAGTGTGGCCATCAAACTTCCCAGACCCAACAGAAGGGTCTACAGAGGCCAAAGATGGTACCTTATAAACCTGAGGAGGTTCCCCTTAGAGCTACTCCACTGATACCCTCCTCTTGTCGGTACTGCTCAGGACTGAGCCCCTGCTGGTAGCAAAACATGTTATAGTGAAGGAGGGAGGAGGGGGAAAGTAGGGGGAGGAGGGAGGTGTAGCCCCCAAATAGCAAAGACATGCTCACTGGCTCACCCAATCCAACTCTTCGTCTTTAGTTCTTCTAGGCTCTCTTCTCTACCTCTTGATTTTAAATAACTTCCTGAACTATAAATGCAAGAGTTCCAAATGAAAACTGATTGATAGCCTCGTATAATTATATAATAAAAACGCACCGAAATGCATATACATTATGTGTGGGCTCGTGTGTCTATATGCATCTGTATCTATTCCAGAGGGAGGAATATGCAATAACGTCTCCTGAAACAAATTGTCAAGGTGTCAATAAGGAATCTCATAATGAATGTGTGGGTGTGATCGGGGGTAATTTCATCGCAATTATGTTGCTCAGGCTGATTTCCCAAGACAGGTCTTAAAGGCACAAGTCCCATTCCCAAGTGGAAAGCCTGGTGCTTTGCTTCCTATGGCATCGGCAAAGCATCACATTTCCAGGCCAAAAATGCCTTCCCTCAAGCAAGCCAGGGTGATCGGAGGACATCAGGTGATTAGGCAGAGTGCCAAAGAGCTACTGGTCACAACTATAAGCTTTAAAGATCTGGGGGAAATTTCTGTGTCTGACCCCCAACAATGTGAAAGGCTGTTTGTGGCTAAAAAAAATAACAGTGCTACCCAACCAGAGAAGTCAGGATTCTGAACGATGGGTATTAACTATATCAAACACTGTTCAAAAGGTAGGGGGTGAGGAAGAGCAGAGGTGGGGACTGGGTGGGCATGTGCTAGAGGAGGAAAGGGGAAGGTATGTGGCCAGGGCTCCCGAGGAATTCCCAGCCTATCTGAATGGATATAGATGCATGAACAAATACCAGTGATTCAACGTGAAATGGAATGTCAGAGAGGTCTAACCTTGGGAACCTGGGAGGGGCTGAGAACATAAGAAAGACTGTGTAAGATAACTGTCGTTGAAGACAAGCCTTGAGTGTAGAATAAAAAGTGCAATCAATGTCGAAGTGATATTGTGCCCTGCTCTATGTGGGGCACAAAGGGGGTCTTCCCTCAACAAATTTTGGTGCATGAAGTACAGGCTGCGTTCAGGAATATTCTCAGCAGGGACAAGGGTCCCAAGTCATCTATCAGAGACCAAGCTCCAGACTTTGTGGTCAGGAAAGCCATATGGTCCAGGAAAGTATGTGAATGCTGGCCCAGCCACAGGGCCAGGTCTGGGCTGTCCAGGAAACAGACTAGAAGAGGAAAAGAAACAGGGGGATTCCATAGGAAAGGGAGCAAGGGCAGAAATCATTTTCTCCACCTCCCCAACAACATCTAAATCTAGACCAGCCAGCTCACACCAGAGACCTCGGAGTTTTTGCTGATACCTCCATGCCCATCCCTGCAATGCCCCTCATTTCCCTTCATCACTCAAGGCACTGCTGTCCCTGAGTCTGTTATCTTGGCCTTTGTAACGTCTGTCAACTCTCTAGATCAGGGATCACCAAGCTTTCAGACCTCACGAACCACCAGTGGTCTGTGGACCACCAGCTGACGACCGCTTGCCCAAAGGTTTCCTTAAACCAGCTGTTGCCAACCATTCAGACCTCATGGACCACCAGTGGTCCGTGGACCACCAGTTGGCGACTGCTGCTCTAGATCACTACAGTCATGTCTTAATTGGCCTTACACCCCTTTGATCCATCCACTCCCTACTACCAGCCTGACTTTTCAAAAATACTTAAAACTCCCCTCCCTTAAATCCTCCATTGTCCCCCTCCCAGGTAAAGCTTAAACTGCTAGGCATTTCCAGGAAGACCTCATGCCCTCTTGTCTCTTTGTCTTAGCAGCTCTCTCCCTTCCTTGAGCTGAAGGCCACAGTCATGCTAGACTCGGTCTAATTCCTCCAATGCCTCGTGCTTCCTCTCAGTTCCTTTAAACATGCCATTCTCTCTCCCTCTGAAATGTCCCTTTCTCCGTTCTCTATTATGAGGTCAACTCATCAACAACATTGATGACCATCTCCCTCGGGGATTCACTGTCAGGGTCAGATACCCCACACCTCTGTGCACCAGGGCACGTTTGGTGTTTTGATCTCTAACAGAAACAATGAGCTGTCTCTCTATTAGCCCATCATGCTCCTGACCATGCCTAGTATCTGGACAAACCCACCACCCAACACCTAGCAAAGTTCCTGACATACAGCATGTGCTCAATCAACACTGGGAATGGGAGGAGGGATGTTTGGTTGGATGGAGGCAGAAGGAAGGAAATGAGCAAAGGTAGGAAAGCCAAGGCGGGTCTGAGGAAGCCTGAAGGGTCTGGTGTGAATGGAGCAGAGATCTGTGTGTTGAGCCACGGAAGGTAGGGCCAGACGGTGGGAGCCTAAAATGCCCAGGCTTTACCAGGATGCTGCCTCGCGGAGCTGTTTCCCTCTCCTGGCTGGGCCACGCAGGAGCCTTTGTCTGCGCACCGTTTAGATGTGTGCATGCTGTGTACGTTGCACTCTTTCCTGATGGCTGCTGTTTGTTGGAATTGATTAGCCTTTCTGTGCGGGAGCCATCTGCTGTCTGTCAGGCTCCTGTCTCACCAGCATGTTGATTTCAATAAATTATTATGGCACTTGGAGTCGGCTGGGTAGTTTGATGCTGTGAATCCCACACATCCAACTCAGACCTGGATTGAAAGCTATTTAATGCTCTTTCCCCACTGCCTTCTCTCTTGCTCAACAGCACCTAAAGTGAACCTACTATGTGGGGCTGCCTGCTACGTTCTCTACCTTTTCCTTTCTTTTGGCCACAGGACTGAGCAGCTGACCCTGGCCTGACCACCACAATACCCCGTTCCCCTGGATACAGGGACTGGTCTGGAGTGAGCCTGTGGGTGAGAAAAGTTGTCTTTCCACTAGGGTTACAAAGATGGAGGATGCATATTTAGAGCTTTTAGTGGTCGTCTTTGCTGGCATGTGAAAAGAGCTGAGCATATACAGGCAAAGACGAGACACAGACAATGTCCTAGAGGAACTGAGACTTTGCTTCATTCCTACAGCTCCTCCCTCAACTCTGGGAACTATGTCAAGTTCCTCCCAGCTACAGCTGTTTTTACATCTCTTTCCATTTAATCTGATGTGAGTTAAGTTTGTGTTACCCACAATACAGAGATTCCTGAATACACAGCATCATTAATCAGGTATATGAGAGTCATCCTCTAATCTCCTTTTCCTTTCACCCCAAATCTACACAATCACCAAGTCCTCTTTATTCTACCTCTAAGATGCCTTTTCAGTTACTCCACTGTCTTCCCTAACTTGCTCTCAGCTGGATCACACAACAGCGTTCTAACTGGTCTGCCTGGGATCTTGACCTCCCCCGCCCCCCTGCCCCAAATCCAAGTTGGTCTTTCTAGAATCCAACTTTGCTTCATAAAGTTCACAAGGCATCCATTGCTCATAAAACAAATCCTAACTTCTAAGCCCAGGATACTAATCCATCTCCATCTTGTCCACCTGCCTCTTCAGTCCCGAGTCCTACTGTACCCCACCTCCCATTCTCCTTGCCTCTAAGCCTTTGCACATGTTCTTCCCTGTGGCCAGGCCTTCCCAACCTTATTCATCTGGTTACTGGTCTGGCTTTCCCTGATTCAGCTCATAGTGCACTTCCTCTGCAGAATGATTGCAGCCTTGCTATTGACAAGATGGGCATAGCTTTCCTCTGTAATGCATGCCATTTGGTGTTTGAACTAAAGAAGGGAGATGACATGGCAGAGCAGTGAAGAGCACGGGCTCTGAGTCAGAAGACCTCAGTGTGAGTTCTGGCTCTCACCTTTATTCACTGTGTGGACTTGAATGAGGCACTTCATACTGAGGCTCACTTTTCTCAGTGACAAATGGGAGAAATAAATAAGGTGAACAGAAATAAATAAGGTTAAATGAAAAACCAGATCAAGTTCTTAGGTAGGATATAGCAGATACCCAGTAAGTGGGAACTCTAATCTTTGTGTTTATAACTTTACTAGAGGTCCAGTGCACAAAATTCTTGCACTCGAGGGGATCTCTCAGCTCGGCCTGCACCCTTTTGCAGTCCGGGAGCCCTCAGGAGATGTCCGTCTACTGTGGAGCAGGGAGAGGCTCCGGCTACCACCACTGCACTCACCAGCTGTGCCTGGCTTCTGGCTGAGGGGCACTGTCCCCTGTGGGAGTGCACTGACCACCAGGGGGAAGCTCCTGCATTGAGCATCTGCCCCCTGATGGTCAGTGCACATCATAGCGACTGGTCGTTCCACTGTTGGGCCAAAACCAGCTCTCTGACATCGCCTGAGGGGTCCCAGATTATGAGAGGGCGCAGGCCAGGCCAAGGGACCCCACCGGTGCACAGTTGGGGCTGGAGAGGGATGTGGAAGTTGGCCAGCCGGGGAGGAACCATGGGAGGGCTCCAGAGCATGTCTGGCCTGTCTTGCTCAGTCCCAATCAGCCAGACCCCAGCAGCAAGCTAACCTACTGGTCAGAGCATCTGCCTCCTGGTGGTCAGTTCACATCATAGCGAGCGATTGAGCAGCTTGATCATATCATTAGTATATTGCACTTTGATTGGTTGACAGGATGACTGGACAAGCTGACACTTAGCATATTATGCTTTTATTATATAGGCTATTATCTGTATATCAATATATGAAATCCCCTTTATCTACCTCACTCTCAACCCCCATCTCGAGCTCTTTAGTGGCAGGGCCTGGGTACTGCATCTTATTCTGCTCTGCATCCATGACACCTAGCATTGTGTCTGGCACATAGTGGGCATGCAAAGAATATTTTATAACTTTATCTCTTTCACCTTCTGTTTTACTGGGGCGGAGGACGGGATCTGGGAGGGACTTCTTTTACTCGCTCACTAATACTATGACTCAACATGGCCCACAACTGACTAATAATAAAGTCTCCATAGGAAATAATTCAGAGGGGACAATCAGTGAGTCGATCTACTTTATAGGGGATACAAATATGAGTTCTCTTAAATCCCTTTCTTCATTCTTCTTTGCTAACTAAGCTCCAACTTCGATCAGTTCCAACTCTCAAGGAAGGTGATTCTATTCTCAATTCATAAATAAGTTCTAAAAAAATCTAAGCCAATAATCATAATGCCACCCCTCTTGCTGGATCTTGGTTTGGAAGATGGACATATGCCCCCGTGTGTGCCAAGGAGGGGAAGTCCTCTGTGGAGCTTTTGGGAAAGGTTTTTAAGAAGAAATATGTATAATGAACAACATAAACCAATGAACAAAAACTGATATAGAGACAGAGAAGCATCAATCAGATGCTCAAAACTCAGAGGGAAGGTAGGGGACGGTGGAGGTAAGGGGGAGAGATCAACCAAAGGACTTGTATGCATGCATATAAGCATAAGCGATGGATGTGGACAACAGGGGGTGAGGGTGAGAGCAGGAGTTGGGGTATGGGAGGACATTGGGGGGATAAGGACACATTTGTAATATCTTAACAAAGAGAAAAAATAACAAAAAAAGAAGAGATATGAAAAAGAGTCCCTTTTCTTTTACCCCACATTGTTCTGTCTGCCAAAGATGCCTTGAACAGCAACACTGCCGTCTGGTAACCATGCAGAAAGCCCACTAGGATGGCAAGGCAGAAGAATGGGAAGAACCTGGGCCCCTGATGGCACTGCCTAGGCATAAAATGCACCAGCTCGGGGGCAGCCCTACCTCAGAAATTCTTTTTGATAAGATGACACATTTGTCTCACTAAATCAGTTAAATCAGAGTCTTATTTTATTTGGAGCAAAGAACACACACACAAAAACCACATCCTATCAGATTCACCTCACTTTACAGCTTTCTCCCCACATGTCCTTGCTCAATCCTTCTGTGGAGGTTACATAATACTCTCATTTTTCCATGCCTTTTTTATTTTTTACATAAGATGTTCCCTCTTCTTGAACAGTGGAGTAACTCATCTTTCACTCTTTTTCCCCAAGCTAATTTTTACTTACCTTCTGAGGCATGACTTACTCTCCCTAAGGGTTGTATATCTGAATACAAGCATGGTCTTCTTAAAAGTGTACCATGTGTCCACTAAGGCCAACATAGGTAATCCCTCCTGTGCTCCTGAACTCCATTTGTGCACATTTTAAGTCACATTGAATTATAACCACCGACCTTGTTCTCTCCAACTATAAGGAGAGTCCCTTGAGGGGAAGGCCTCCATCTTATTCTCCGTGTCCTTCAGACCTGGCACAGTGCCTGGCCTGGAACATAATAAGTACTCACATAATCAGTATGCTGTTGTTATTTTATGTTTTTTAACTTATCATAATTTTATATATGCATTCGTATGTGTGGACATTGTCAGTTTGCACTCCCAAGGAAGTAACTCATCTTTCACACATCCTCACCACATTTATAATAATTACTGCCATTCCCTAAGTAAATGATGACCAGATGGATAGGCATGTGGATGATGCACAGTCTCTACCATGGATAGGCTACACACTTGTCAGGGGAACCAGAATAAACTATAGAACAAAGAACGATGTTACATTTGTGGTGCCCAGACTTCCTAACAATTAAAGAAATGCATATTCCATGATATTAAATTTAACCAAAATAAGTAAAACCTATAAAATCCAGTGGGTGGACTGTGGGGAAATAGCGTGCCTGTGCACTGTCAGTAGCATTGTAAATTGGTTCAATCTGTCTGGAGAGCAATAGGGCATTGTGCAGCAAAAGCTATAAAACTGCTCCTACCCTTTGACATGGTAATTTCATGTTAGGGAATATTCCCTAAGGAAATAACTCAACCCCCCCAAAAAATTTGTATGAATACTTTTATAGCAACAGTACTTCGAATAAAGAAAAAAGCCAGTAACAACCTAAGCTCTAACGGGAAAGCAAAGCTAAGCAGATTATGGCATTTTCCTTTGGAGTGCAAACTGACAATGTCCACACATATGAATGCATATATAAAATTATGATAAATTAAAAAACATAAAATAACAACAGCATACTGATTTAAAATATATAAAATTGTACTTAAAAGTATTATAAAAAACTATTAAAGAAAACAATTAAAATTTGTTTATTGATCATTAGGTGCCTGTATTTCTATGGAATTCAACCCCCATCTCTGAAATTTATGTATCTTACCCAGGTATCTACAGTACATACATCCCCCATTCTTAGTCCTACCAGTATGATGTTGTTACTATAATGAATCAACCTGATGTAGGGTGAAGAGGTAATTAAATGTCTCCATGGAGTAAACTGTGGCATAGAGATAGAGAAGTGGAGCAATAGAGTATACTGCAATCCTTGCCAAGTGAAAGCAAACTGTGTCTTCTTATTAGAACTGCAATTTTTAAAACCACCAGCCATATAAATAGCTGCAGGTTGAGTGTCAGGGGCTGGGTCATTTTCTCCAGCGATACAGCCATATCAGGAACAGCTGTAATGGGAGGCCTCTTCACTGCATTTATAATAATTACTGCCATTCTCTAAGAAATATCCACTTTATGCATTGGACAAATAAGTGAATTAAATGAAATTGTGATAGGAATCACCACCCTGCACCTTTTGAGTCTTTGATGTCTTTAATAATTCTCCCCAGGGATAGGCTATTGCTTTTGGCTTGCTATTTTAAGTCTTCCATTTGACACTTTCTAACAAAGAAATCCTTAAGGAAATCAGGGAATCAATGTGATACTTCTTCCTGGTACTGACTACATATACATATTCCAACTAGACAATAAGGAACTGAAAAAAAATAACATGAAATTGACCTCGAGGTCCACTACACCAGTTATGATGTCAAAATTCCATTTATCACTTAACTCCAATAAGATCTCCCACTGACCATTAGATTGGACCACAGTGATATATGGATCCCCAGGAATTAGCTCAGAGACACTGGAAGATCTGAGAGGTATAAATGCATCATTTCCCACCAAGCCACCATTACTTTGGGAAAAGACTCTGGATCCTTTTGAAGACAGGCAGTAGTGGGATTTGCAGTATGTGCTCCCCAAGTATATACTCCATATTTTTATGGAATCATTGCAAAGTCCTACTTCAAAGGCGTCTGGGCTCTGGCTCTATGGCTCATGTGTAGGAACTGAGTGAGGAGCAGTGATTCTCTATACTTGATGAGTCAAAAGAGGATTCTGTTGTCTAGACCTAGTCTTTAGTTAGTTGTTTGTTTGTATTATACGGCCCAAGAAAGTTCTTAGAAGATTATCGTTATATTCCAATGCAAAAGACTTTATAATTAATTAGCCATCCCAAATGGGTCTGGGCTGTTCTGAATATCATGCTAACCTGCTGCCTAGTATGGATCCATGCAGTTAGACAACTAGCTGCTTACCCAATAGCCACTCTCCACTTTTTCCTTGCTAACTCAACAAAATTTGCTGTGGTGAGTAACGTGCCCAGCTATACATTCTCACATTCCCAAATTCTCTTGCAGTTAAATTGCAGGTCTGTGACTTAGATTCTGACAAATCAGACAGGTAGGGGTATGTGTGTGTGAGTGTGTGTGTGAATATTGGATTAATAAGTGAACAAAATGAAGAGGAGGCTAAATGCAGTGGCGCTAACGTCTGGCGAACATATGCAGAGATACCCAGCTCTGCAGTGGTGAGCATGCAGTGTCTGGTATTCAGTCCTAAGCATTACCAGTGCCAAGGAGCAGTTGTGTCTTGTTAAAGCCACTTGGCAGCCCCAGGCTCTGTTCTTTACTCACCCCTCCCCTAGTGCATTTTGTGTAGCACCTAATATGCCTTTATAAAATCTCTCCTCTGCTTAAGCCAGCCAGCATGGATTCTCTTGCAATTAAGAACATTAAATAATACATGCACTACCTTGCTTCTGGAGGTTTCTTAAGTATCACTCCTTGGTCTCTTCCCCTGGGAATCCTCGTCTCCCTAATGAAATCAGGGATCCCATTTCAGCTACAGAACTCTCAGCATAAAGACATGAGCTGCTGTGGCTCTCTTCAAAGATGCTGGCACTCCCCACTGTGAGATTTCTCGGGTTTGGTAAAGGAAATGTCTTCCAGCTTGCCTTAGGGAATATAGTTGATGGATAAATCCATGTCAACCTACTTATCTACCTATTTTTTTATTATTTACATTATATCAACATTTTCTAGCATCTTATTTTCTTTCCTCGTGGGCTATTATTGACTACATATTTCAGTAAGCCACCTAAAAATATTATAAATTTTTTTATTAGAAAGACTTGAGCTAACCATGTTGAATTACACATCTTTGATAAGTACTCTCATAGTCATAAATTTAGCCTGATCCAAAATTATGTTCTCCCAGAATGAAAAGCCAGTTTAGATGCTGAGTCACCAAAATGAATGACACTCTCCCATACAGACACCAGTATTGGTTCTCAAAATCTTCTCCAAGAAGCTCTGGGGATTTTCAGGGCCCCTCTGGGAGCAAAGAAAGCAAAAGGCTCTCTGGACACCACACTCCAATCAGAGAAGCTTCTAATTTGTAGGCTTACAGGAAGCTTTTGTTTGAGGAAGGGATCTAAGCTTCAAAAAAAAATATTTTAAGTATAGAAAACCACTGAAGAACATCTTTGAGTCCACCTGAAGAACGTCATGGTTTTTCTAATTACCACAATCTGATTTGATGTCCCTCATTAGAATTTTAATGAAAACCTACAGAAATGTTTTCCTGTTTCAAGGTTGTTCCCCCCCAAATCCACTGGACCTGTCAGAAGTCACCTTTGCCTTCCAAGAGGATGCCACCACGTATATTTTTTCTTGTTAAAAGGCACAAGCTAGCAAGCCCCAACAGTAGGCAAATAGGATGAACCATTCCTCCAAGGCTTCTCAGTTCCTTCATTCAGGTAAACACTCGCTCTGTTTCCTCAGAGGCCACCCCAGCCACAGGTGGCTACAGGGGCCACAGGGCCTCAGGCCTGAATTTCCCTGATCCTAAAAGGAGGTGGCCAGGGGTCTGGAAGGGTGAGGCTAAGTAATGGGCAGGGATAGGATCATTTCCTTCTTTCCCTTTAACTAGAAGCAGAATCACTGGCAAAGAGAAGAAAAAAATGTAGATGAATAACATTCTTCATGTATCTATAGAACATCACAATTCTGTAGTACTCTTCTTCTTAGATGTACCCACGTCTATTATTCCATTTATGGGCAGACATACCAAGAAAATTATTCCCATTTGACGGGTGGGGAAAATGGGACATAATGTAAGACCATGGGCTGAGCTGAAGCCCAAACCCAATCCTCTGAGTCCTTTCCTCATACTCTTTCCCTGAGTCCCTCTGACTGTCCCCAGCCACCTGCAGGAGAGGAGCCCACCCTCCATTCCCAGCACAGGATGGCGCCGGGCCTGATTGTGGGAAAGAGGCCATCTAACTTGGTTTCTAGGAACAATACCACTGTTCCTAGCAGAGCAGCTGGTCCCTCTTATTCCGGAGACTCCATTCATTCCTGAGAAGACCCTGGAGCCAGTTGTCCCTCATGAGGAATCGGCTTAAAAGTGACCTGAATGTAGCTCTGAGAAATCACTGCCAACAGGGTCCCAGCTCCAAGAGAGCCTGTGCCACCTGGCCTTGAACAGAATGGATAAATGACAGCTTCCTCAGTTCTGTGCCAAGACCCAGTCAGGGACAATGTCCATCTTCTAATATCATGGGGGAGTGGGAAATGCACTGATGATCCCTCAGGAGTCCCACCCATGAGTGTCTGAGTCTTTAACTAAAACCTCTTCACTAAGGAGGTAATGCAACATCATTACACTGGCCTGTGACAGACATTACCCTGCAAGGGCACCAACCCTGCTTCGTCTGCTTTCTGTCTGTCGGAGCTTGGACTCAGCCTCCTTAAGTGGGCTCAACTGTACTCCGGCTTCTGTGGTGATGTGGGACCACGCAAAGCTCCATTTTACGTTCTTAAATATTCATAAGGAGCTTTGCAACATTAATATCTTAGATGGCTTACAAGAACACTTAAATACTGGGTCTTTACTCCCCTCCCTTCTCCCCAAAAGGCCCAGCCTGTTCTAATTTGTGTAATGCATTGGGCCATTTTAATAATCGTCTGGGGATTTACTTGGTGGTTCCGCTGCCCCACTGCCCCCACCACCACCCTCGTCACACGGGGTGTAATTATGACCCCAGCTTCTCTTTTCATGCGCTAATCCTGCTTGTTTTCCTGGCAGGGAAGCCAAGATTGGACAGGGCGAACTCAGGACAGGCTAATGCACAGGAGTCAGTTACGGGCCTCAGCCACTTCCCTAACCTCTCCGCTTCTCCTGCAGCTTAGCTGCTGCTGAATGGAGAATGAGCAGCCCTCACAGTATCTGGAGGATGTTTTTAATTAAAGAGTGTGTTTTATCAAAAGGAGCAGATTCAAGAATGGGAGACCAGAGCCATCAATGAGTAGCCAACCAATAAACTTCGGGCACATACTGTTCAGAGATGAGAGGCTTGGAGACATGTCCTTTCCTAAGGTGGTGTGAAACTCTGTTGTCATCATTTTGCATGAAAGCGAAACAGAGTAGAAATTGTAACTGGGGGAACGGGGATCTATGGGTATCCTAGACCTCACCGAAATTTTCTGAGATGGTTCAACACCAGGGGCTCGGGAGATAGTGAAACTAAACCTGTACACCTCTAAAGAGATGCGGAAACCGTGGGCTACCTGGGGGCTTGCATGGCATTATCTTGCCTCGGATCGGGTAACCTCATATCACTGATATTGCCTGATCTCCTCTTGCCTCCAGATCTAAGCTCAGGGTAAGAAAGAAGAGAGGAGAGGAGAGGGAAATAGCAAAACATACAAAATCTATGTCTACGCTCAGAAAAACCTGAGCAGCAGCCTGCTGGGCCAGACCCATGAAGCTCAGAGAACTCCAACTCCCAGTAGTTTCAATGGGGGAGATAAGCCAAACGCATATAAGCACTAAACCCCTTATAAGTGAGCATATAAACTCACATAAATTAATACAAAGCTAATTAACAATATTCATGCTCCATGAAGAAGCCCCTTGTCAGCAGCTACCATCCTTTCGAGGAAATATTTCTATAGTTCATTGGTCAGTGACTGAACCTGGCAAAGTTGTGTACTGGCCTTATCTTCCTGGTCCCTCTCTGCTCCTTCCCTCTCCCTCATACCTGCCTCCCGCACAGCCTTTCCCTTGCTAGCAGTCCTCAGAGCAAAGGCAGTCATGTCAAGCCCATCTGATATCCTAGGAAAGCGAAGTCTTCCAGGTTCCTGGGGATCTTTCCACAAAACACTGGTCAGAAGAGGCTTCACAACAATGGGAGATTTGAACTGAACTAGGCCAGACTAGTGAGGAGCATCCGAAAAATGAGGGGATAGATGGGGACAGGGGACAGCCATAGGAAAAACAAAATACCCCTTGGTTTATTGTGCTTCATTTTGTTGTGCTTTATAGATACTGTGTTTCCATCAACATGGAAGAGGCATGACCCTCCACTAACAAAAGCATGATGACTTGCTAAGGTTCAGATGGTTAGCATTTTTTAAAAATAAAGTATTTTTTAAAATATATTTTTATTCATTTCAGACAGGGAGAGGGAGAGAGGGAGAGAAACATCAATGATGAGAGACTCACCCTCACCAGGAACCATTACTTTCTGTTTCATAGGCCAATGCTCAACCACTGAGCCACACTGACTGGAAAACAATAAAGTATTTTTAATTAAGGTGTGTATGCTGGGTTTTTTTTAAATACATAATGCTATTGTACACTTAATAGACCACAGGATGGTGTAAACATAACTTTTTCATGCACTGGGCAACAAAAAAAATCCATGTGACTCACTTTATTGCTGTAGTTGCTTTATTGCGGTGGTCTGTAATGGGACCCGCAATATCTCCAAGGTCTGCCTGTAATTGGTTTGCCTGTTGTGAATGATATTTACCAGGAAGTTATATGAGATTATTCAGGAAAGACTGAGGCCAGAACCTCATACTTAGATGATGGGGTAACTGGTCTTAGAAACCAAAACTCTGAAGTCACCTGGTACCTTTTGTCCAAAAGTGATGAACCGGTGAAGAACACCGACTAGTCTGTCTGGTTTTGCCCACCACCCATCTTCTATCATTTTTCAAGGAAACATAATTTCAATAGCATAGAATAGTCACTCCACTCCATCTTAAACTGTCCAACTCCCCACACCCATGCATAAGATGCTGTCTCTACCTGAAGCATTCATTGTCATGCATACATTTACTCACTCATATTCTCCCCTGTAAGCTCCTAAGAGCACAGCAAGACATCTCTATTTAAAGGAAGACACAGGTATGTATCTCTTCTCCTACCACCCCCCGCCTCCCTAGGACAACCCCTCCACAGGTGTACCAGCCCCCCACTGGGCTTGTTGACATAATGAAATCTTCCTCTGGCTCTTCTAGAACAGAACTCGGAACAGGGGCAGGTTAGATCCTACTCAAGAAGCCTAGTGAAGGCCCCATGGTGTTGAGAAACCACGAGTCCTAACTCTCCCATTACCTGCATGAGCATGGACGATACCTTCCCAGCCTGAGCCTCGCTTTTCCCATCTGCATAATGATGGAGTGGGTCCTGACAATCTCCACAGTACCTTTGTGGTCTAAGACCTCAAGGATCTCTTTCTGCAGCAAAAGCACTTTGCCGGAACATGGTGTCACCTGGTCAACAAATTCCCCACACAGATTACAAAGATGGCTTCGTGACCCTGGCCCCATTACCCCTGAATTAATAAGAGCATTCATCTCCATCTAATTCACTTAAGATTCTGAAATAGAAGGAAGGCCAACTGCTCCCACAACTGGCTCCTGCAGGCTCCTTGATATCAGACACCGAGACCACGGACTTTCCTTGTCAGGACATGATTTACAGCACTCAGAGCAGTTACATAAATTTCCATAAACGTTTGCAAATGCCCTAAACATCAACTTCCATGAGCATGAATGGGGGGAGGGTAGGACAGGGATGCTGGGCTTCATGGGCGATGAGGCAGCTCCCCCAACTTTAGGGCATTAAAGCTAAATTTGACTAATCGTGAGCGGTTCTTCCTCCACTGAGCACCTGAGAGCTGATTACATGCCTGGTTAATTCAGTAATGTACACACACTGCTTCCGCCACTTCACGAGATTAATGAGGGAAGAAGGAGGTTGTTATGAACCTGTTTGTGGGGTGGCTCTTTACACCTCCTGTAATGATGGCCAGAAATGAGCCACACCACTTGGCCTGTGTCATCTCCATCACTTTGTGGGGCACACAGTCACCATGTAGCTCATGATACCTCTCCCCGCAGCACAAGGAGCAGAGTCAACAGAGGGGTGGGCAGCACAGCAGGGAGATGGGGACAAAGGTGCCATTCTCAGTGGAAATTTTTCAACAGATTCCTCCATGGTGCCCTGTCCACATCATGGCATGGAAGACAGCCCATCTCCCACAGCAACTATTTCTAGCTGGCCATCCTATGTGTTAGTTCCCAGGATTATTAAAAGCTTTCTTGTATCCCCCATACACACACGCACAACTTCCTCCAGATGTTGCATGGGTCTGCCTTGTGGGGATTAAACTAGGAGTGAATTCCAGGGTCACAGCTGCCTCTGAGGACGGGAGCCTGAAATTCTGAGACTTCCTGGACCCAAAGCAGGCCAGAGACTCAAGAAGACAGAAGGGTGGAGGACATAGGAAGGAGGTTTGCCAAGTGAAAGGAGGGGCAAATCTGGGAACCTCCTGGATATCTAAACACCTTAACGCTGCCACCCTCGCTACTATTATCAGCCCCACGCACCATGGGCTGTCCTACTGTGCTCTTTCCCCCAATGAAACTTGCTTTAGTGGGTACAGCCTCATTCCATCCTTTTGAAAATGATGGTAAAGGGATGGAGAGCGTATCATGTCATTCAGCCAGGGCCTGGCCCTCTAGACACATCCCGGGCTCCTGCCCTCATGCTCCCACAGGAGTGACCCTCAATTCTAGCTTCCTTGGGTGTAAGCTGCTCACTCCAGGCCTGGCTGGGCATCCGTGGGATAGAATGAACCCCAGCAGCAGGCTGCCCTGCCTGTGTTCAGCTTAATAAGCATTTATTGAGTGTCTGCCAATGGGGATACCATTGAGCATGCCAGAGATACCAAGGACAAAAAGTTTGGTTCTGGCTTTCAAGGAGCTTTCAGTCAAGCAGGCAAGGAAATAAAGGGATCACTGATCATGTACATCTGGGTACAGGGCCCAGTGGGGCTGCAGGTAACTGCTGAGAGGATGCTCAGGACAATTCTCCAGCAGAAAGGAGATCTGAAGGAAGACAGGCAGACAGGCGGAATGGGGCAGCAGGAAGGACCAGATAACAGCATGTGCAAATAGAGATTTGAAAGTGGCCAAAACAGCTTAAGTTGATTCTCTTTTTTAGCCTGTTCCTTTCTTCTAGCTGCTTCCCCTTTCTCTCCTCCACCTTCCATCTGCTCCCTCCCCACTTCCCTGCTAGTTCCCAGGGGAGTGTGGCCAGAGGCTCACGGCCAGTGCAAGCCCTCAGCAGACTCTCAGGGCTGAACAAAACCCCTGTCCACATCATGGCATGGAAGACAGCCCATCTCTGGCTCCTCCATTTCTGCAGTGGGCATTTCTCCCTTCCTCTCGAGACCACTTATTACCAAACTGACCACCTACTCTGGACTGGTAAGCCAGCTGATTAATAAAATAAGTGTGTCTCTAATGGTAGAATTTCAGGCATGAAGAGCAGGCCTTCCTGAGAGCTGTCTGGGAGGGTGGGAGCCCCTTCTTAATTGCCCTTCAAACAGCAGCCAGAGGCTGGACCAACTCAGCTATAGTGAGTCAGGCAGACATTTGAGATCCAAAGATCTCAAGGCCTTTTAGGAGCAAAGTCCTCTCCAGATTAAAAAAATTGGAGCTCAGATTCTAGGGTTTCTTGCCTTGAGACCACTTGCCCTGTGGACATGAGCTGGAAGTGACTGAAAGGGGCATTGGGATTCCTGATGCTGTTCAAAGCCAGGAGCCAGGGTGGTTCCCATGCCCTTGGAGTCAGAAGGAGACCGAAAGCTGTGTGTGGAGGGCCAGCCTCAACTACCCACCACGCCTTTGCTTCATGTTGTCACTGGGCCAATGTCCCATTCCACCACCTCCACCCTCCCTCTCTCCAAACCTTGGTCCCTCTGAGATTTACAAAGGGATCTATGGATACCCCTAATAAAGGTCCTGCACTTCCAGCTGTGGAACCACTCAGTGATTTGGGGGATCCCTGCTTGTGGACAAGCTGCGGTCTGAACCCCTGGAACAGACAGACCAGCAGCGAGGTCACATCTCAGCAGTCGGCACCCTCCCCCAAGCCACCCCGCCTCTGGTACTGCCATCTCCACTTCCCAGAAAAGCAGAAGCTGCCCTTGCAAACTGTGCTCATGGGGTTCCACCGCGGTTGCCTATTGACAACCAAGAGCTCAGCAACCATGTGGTCTTTAAAAAAAAAAAAGGCAAGTCATCCCAGAGACTGCCTTGATTACAACATGGGTTGTCGCCCAGCCAAGCTTTTACAGGGGACCACAGAGAACCTGGTCTGCAGCCGGTCCTGGTGGGGCTGGGCAGCCCATGGCCCCGGCCATAGATCACGTCTGTGTGCCCGTGGAGTTCATTATCTCCCTAATGCTGCTTCTTGTGTAGATCATTAGAAAGAAACTTGACCTGACCTGTGAACTCTGAAATTGATTGTTGCCTTGAAATGGTCAACAGCCCATTTTCTAATCGATGCATGGAATAATTTTATACATATTTAAATTATATATTAACTTTAATGCTAGTTAAATTTATCTACCACTTTCCCCCTGTGCTCCTTTTACATTCACTTGAACTCAAGAGGGTCTGTTTACCATTGGGGGAGGGGGGTAGGAGAGAAGGAGGGAGACCTGGGCCAAGACCAAGTGAAGGAGAAGAGGGAAGCCCCAGGGCTGAGCCAGAGGCCGTGGCGGCGAGGGTCTAAAGCTGGGAGGTGGGAGGAGAGTGCCTGTGTATCTGGGAACATGTATGTGTGGGTGTGGGTATGTATGTGAAGTTTGCACATATGTGTGTGTATGTATGAGAGTAATGTGTATGTGTATGAAAGTGTGTGTGTATCTGGGAATATATACGTGTATGTGGGTGTGGCTAAGAATATGTGTGTATGTTTTCTCTCCCATGCACTCACTCCCAGTTGTCTAGACACCTTACCTGACCCCCAGGACTGAGAATTAGGAAGAGTTCCCCCCACCCCTGCCGATTCACATTAAAGTGCTATTGATGCAGGGTTTGGGCTGAAAAGGGAGGACTCAGCCCATTATGGTTATCCCGAATGTGGCTTGAAATTTCTAGTACAGAAAGGGGTCCCCAAAGTGCTAAACTGTCTGGAAAGAAGGCCAGAACTGCTAATCTAAAGCAGAGGTTCTTAGCCTAGTGTTCATCAACCCCGAGACCTCTGTGGATCAATGAATGCTTGAAATTGAAGAAAGTGTGTGTGTCTTTGTGTGTGTATATGTGTGCATGCATGCGCATGTGCCCAGGGAGTGACTTTGTTACACTTATTAGACTTTTGAAAGGTTATGACTGTGGTAGAAAGAGCCATCAGATGGTGCCCATCATGTACAGGGGCAGGATTGCTTTCTCCTGCATCCAGCACTTTGACACACAGCCCAGCACCCTGCCCTTGCTTCCACCTGAGGCTGGACTCACCAGGGGTCTCTAACCTTGAGACCAGAACACCTACAGAGAGCCACCCCTACACAGAGCAGAGCAACAGCCTCTCAACCGTCTCCAAGTTCAGAGTCCAAATCAGTATGTCAGTGCTATCCCTCCCAACCCCAACCTTCTAGGGTTTGGACACTCCCAAGATTCACAGTATCTTCATGCCCCTGTGGATGGGGTACAGACAGACATAGGCCAACCTTCTAGACACAGTCTTTAAAATAGCCACATCCTTCACCTCAGTTATTTGCTTCTAAGAATCTATCCTAAGGAAATCATCCAACTGCAAACAAAGGTTTGTGCACAGAGATGTTCCTCGGATTGGTGACACCAAAGCAAATCACTGAGAACAGACTACTGCCCAGCACTAGGGGAAGCCAAATAATTCCAGGGACTGCCTCTGAAGGCGTGCTCTCCAGCAAGTAAGGAGCATGTTTGCATTTAGGAACCATGTAGCTAAGTTAACGGCCAATAATTTTAATTGTCCATGTCTGGTTTTTGACTATGTTTAATACAAGTTTTAGTGACATGGGAAGTGCCTAAGTTATACAGAAAAGCATAACATGGTACAATTTCAAAAAGTCTTTTTGCACAGAGAAAACAATAGAAGAAAAAACCCAAAGAGTAATAACGATTTTCTGGCTTCTTCATACATTTCAATGCTTTCTAAGTTTCTGTTATTAGTATGCATTACTTTTTAAAGTTAAAATAATTTTTTTTTTTTTTTTGCTATCCAATACATCCACCACAAAGGCCCCTCATAACTCCAGACCCAAAACTCAGACTCCAAATTTCTATTTCCCTCCTTCATGGGAGCAGTAAACAAAACTCTTGCTGCCTCCTCAAGATTTGCAGTCCCCCTTAGTGATCCTTTAAATAAAATCAAAACTGTCAAATTACAGCAACAAGGACAGGAACATTGC
>PVJC01025529.1:0-24706 GCA_004026665.1 Murina feae | reverse complement strand
GTCTCGGGAGACGCGGCTGGGTGCCGGCGCCAGTGCCGTGCGGAGCCTTTCCTATCCTCAGGGCTAAGGTCTGGTAAAATATCTTTCCCAAAGCCTTGAATTTACCTCTCTCAGGAGTCTTCTTTCTTCTCCAGCTGCAAGCTGTCTCCCAGCTCGATCTCCACTGCCAATTCGGTCTGGAAGCTACTCGTTTCAGCTGTTTTCCCTATCTGCTCTGGGACAAGGCACTGTATACGTCTGCCTAAACCGCCACCATTTTTAATCTCCCATGTCTCATTTTTATTAATTTTTAAAATCTGTATCAATGCTAGAATAGTCAAAGACTATATGTATATATGCACACTGAGAATTTTTGGTTTTGCGGCTTCAGCCCAGACCTCTCCCTGCGGGCATTGCTCTCCTGCAAGCCCATACAGGTTTCAGAGGGAAATGCAGACGTGAAATTCAGACTTATGGTTTGCCAGTTATTGACAACTCTATGAAAGGTTCAGTGTGATAAGAAGTCAAAATAATTTCATAAGGTGAAATTCATTACTCATGCCTTGCCTATTCTCTTTATCAAAGAAATAAAAATATATTTTATATGGCCTTAGAAACTGATGTCAATAATAAACTTTAATTAGAACTATATCCTATTTATGAAGCCAGTTTTCAGACCCAAATTTAAAGAGCCATGTGACCACAACCTTTGCATGCTATTTCATCTCTCAGTGGATGATACATTTATCTGGCCATATTACTCTATGGGTTTTTTTTTTTTCTTGTTACCTAACTAATCTTGCACACTTCTAGATATGAATCGATTCTAGAGTTTCCTGTAATCTGGAAACTTTACTCAACAGGAAGATTAAATGTGATTTCCTTGGGGGCAAGCACATTTTTTAAATTTTATTGGGCTTTTTCTAGGAAAATAGCATGTTATGATTTTAGTTACTTCCTGAAATGCTGATTCTTTGAATGAAAAGTAAAAATAAGATTCAGAATTGTGTCAGTTGAAGTGTCTGACTTTATTCAAAGATGCAATTATACCCTAGTCTACTCTGAGATAGCGAGTAGGGCGGAAGAAGACCTGTTATAGACTCTAGGCACAGATATTATTCTGAGACTTATTATTCATTGATAAAAAGTAGCTGTTTCAGTTGCATACTCTGGTCTATTCATCCGTTTATTATTTTCTACTTGTTCTTTGATTCTCTTGGAAGTAGTACATTGAAAAAAGTTCAGTAAGTTATTGCATGGCTCAAATTTATGAGACATCACAAAGACTTCATTTCCCCTTTCCCTCCAAATTGTTGTTGTTTCAATACTTACGTTAACCAATAGGCTCAAACCGTAGATCACATGTTGACGGGTGGGTATTCCCTGTCTTAGATTTTGTAAACATATACTAAAATGACCTTTGTGATTTGGGACTGGGCCAGAGCTTTCCAATTTTTGTGAAAATTATATGCAACAGGATTTGTTCCCCAGTATAGCTGAAAGTGACAAACAATCCCTCGAGTTTTAGCTACCCTAAAGATACCTGGAAGCTCACTGAAATGAATCTGCCCCTATTTCTGGGGTAGAAGTTCTGACCAAATCTTTCAGCTATGAATTCTACAGTACTGCTTTAAAGCTGTGGTGTACTAGGCAATGACATAGGATAAATAGAAGAAATGGTTATTTTCCGAGAGAGAGAGAGCACTTTGAGAATATCAGATGCCACCCAAGTGTTCAGTGATGATTATGTTTATCTTTTAGCCCCTGGCAATTTATCATTTAGTGTTTTTGAACAATTGAAGGTTGTCTCTCCCTGAGCCCCCATCCATAGCCTGGATCCTCCCATTTTTTTTTTCTGTGTATTTCTGTACCAAGTGGTGTTGTTTGAAGGTAGTTGGAATTGCTTCAGGGAAGACAGATTGGCAGCATGTCAAATGGATATCATCATGGAGCAAGTTACCAAAGATCAGGAAATAACTGTTAAAATATATAATGTGCTATGATATATATTAAAACAGCAATAGCAGGAATGAAAGAGTAAGTAAGTCACTTAGGTTGAACTGTTTTCAGGGTCCCTATAAATTTGCTATGCTCATATGTTGACCTCAAACAAATAGACAGATATTTCTCTAGCAAAATGGGTTTATTCAGAACCACAAAGAACTGCAATTTGGGACATGCAGTTTAATGGTGATCTATGTGCAAATCTAGAAAGCAAAGTTGAGAGAAATGTGTTTTCATAGAGGAAAGGGGATAGTTGGGGGGCAGGGGTTTGTAAACAGAGTCCATTGGAGGAAAGTAGGAGTTTGAAGTGTCATGGCTTTTTATTGGCTGAGTTGTAACAGTCTTTCATTGGCTGAGAGGTTGTTGGGTTGGAAAAGATCCTCCTTCTTCCCACTGGAGTAACAGAGTAGTAAAACATTCCTATTGGAGATGGAAGGTACCTCTCTTCCTGTTTGAAGTAATTGACAATGAGTGTTAGGTTGTGAGAGCTCCCACTATAGGACAACTCCAATTTAAATGAGGTTTCTGTCTATTCATCTTTACACATATATGATTTCATATGCTTGTAATCATACCATAGCTATACATTTTTTATGTTTTTTTTAATACAACATTACCACGCTATTATATAATCTACTAGAGGCCCGGTGCATGAAATTTGTGCACGGAGGAGAGGGGGTCCCCCGCCCAGCCTGCACCCTCTCCAATCTGTGACCCCTCAGGGGATGTCCAACTGCAGGTTTAGGCCTGTGGGGTTAGGCCTAAAGCGGTAGTCGGATATTCCTCTTGCAATCTGGGACCGCTAGTTCCTAACTGCTCACCTGTCTGCCTGCCTAATTGCTCCTAACCACTTAGCATGCCTGCCTGATGCATTCAACTGCTCCCCTGCCAACCTGATCACTCCTAACTGCCTTTGCCTGCCGGCCTGATTCCCCTAACTGCTCTCTTCTGCCAGCCTAATCGCCCCTAACCACCTCTGCCTTGGCCCCGCCACCATGGCTTTGTTCGGAATGATGTCCGGAAGGTGTCCAGTCTAATTAGCATATTACCCTTTTATTAGTATAGATAATGATTGTTTTTGGTACCTTTATAATTCGTAAATAAGTCATCTACCTTTGATGCCTGGGTGGAAAATACAGTAGTATCCACACCTGGTCCTGACAGTCATGCCAATGCAAGGTTTTGCATTTCCACTTCTGTTTCTCGGCCACCACTCTTCGGGGAGCCCATCTCCATATTCTGATGCTTAGCATCATCCATTAAACTCAGACTCCTGCAGTTGTGAGTGAACTCTGCCCAGCACCTACTCCTTATACCTTTTTCTAAAACTTTCAGTCCTCTTTAAAATGTAAACCCAGGTGGGTGGTCACTTCTTCAGCATCATCAACTAAAACTTTAATTCTTAATTAACCGTTTACAAGGGATTGGTTGGCTACAGAATAACAGCAAGAGCAAGATGTAGGAATGGGCATCTGCCGAAGAGAAGAGAGGTACTGGGAGAGGAGACAACAGAGGAGGCTGGTTCTCAAACATCACTCACGTTGGCTGGCTATTGGCTTTTTTCCCCCGTATTTTATTTATTTATCTTTTTATTGCTTAAAATATTACAAAGAGTAGTACATATGTCTCCTTTTTTTCCACTCCCCCCCCCCTCCGACCTTCCCCTGGCCTCCTCTACACTCCAGTGTTTTGTGTCCATTGGTTATGCTTATATGCATGCATAAAAGTCCTTTGGTTCATCACTTACTGACCCCAAGCCCCCACAACCCCCCCCCCACAACCCTTCCCAACCTTCTTGCTGTAGTTTGACAGTCTGTTTGCTTTTGCAGTTCTTCCCGAATGGGGTAGAAGGTTTGGCTGTAGAAGCTAGCATATCTGAGCCCTGAGCCCTGGGCTGGGAGGTGCTAATCTGCAGACCACAAACCTGGAGCACTCCTGCCGTGGCTCTCTCCATTCTCATCTGTTCTCTGCAGTAGGACTGAGTTTCCAACCTTGGAAAAAGGTCACCCTGCCCTAGTTCCTGTTTCCAGTCCTCTTTACAGAGGAAATAAGGCAACACTTTACTTCAGCCATACTTGTGAAGAAAAGTAAAAAACTAGTAGTGTTTTAAAATCTGCCTGAAAATAATAAGCTTGCGTCTTTATTATCTTTTTTCTTAGTCATCATGAAGATCAATAATGACCGTGCTTTAAAAGAAAATGCATCCTGCCAATTGACAAAAGCAGCGTGGTTTCAGAAGCATCCCCCCTAGGGCTTGTATGTAAAAGCTGGAAAATTTCAAACATAACCGTGTGTGTTTGGTTTTTTTTAACTAGCCCTAGAAAATAATGGGTGTACATCCATACATTGTGCTGAGTTTCTGCTGTGTGTTTTGCGGCATACACAGATGAATAGAAATTGTCCTTGTACTCTGAGAGCTTAAAGCCTAGTGGAGAATTGGACCCATAAGCACCCCGTGGGGCTACTGGAGAATGCCTGCTATACAGGAGGCATGGGCGTGCCTAAAACTCATTGGCGATCCAGGAGAGGACACACTTCTGTTTGCAAGAGAAAGTCAGGCGGACTTTGCTGGAGAGGTGACCTTACTCCTCACATGTGAAAGATGAAGAGAAGTTTTGCAGGCACAGGAGGTGGGAATTCTAGAAACAGGGAACAGAGTATGCAAAAGCAATGAGATGTGGCCTAGCTACTGTGCCGGGGATCTTAAAGTCATTTGATATTTTTGACAAGTACATAATTTATTACTATTGGAGCATAAACCACAAGATGTGTCAAAGGATGAGGAAGGAGAGGTTTTGATTTTCCTATAACTAGGAAAATCATAAGGATTGTGTGTGCGTAAGGATACCCTGGGCATTTTGGTAGAATGTGGATTCTTGGGCTTTACTCCCAGAAGAGCTGGATCAACAGTGTGGAGAAGCCTCACAGAGTCTGTATCTCTGACAAGCACTCCAGATAGTTTAATGCTGGGAGGGCAGATACCATACTTGAAGAAGTATTGCTGGCACAGTGGGTGCCATGCGCTGGGTTTCTTGGAGGAGTGAAGAGACTGCACAGCCCATACACAGTGGGGCTGGGCAGCTGTGGGAGAACAGTTTGGGTGGGAGCCATAAGGGTGTGGTTCCAATACAGGCAAGAGGTCATGGAGGCATGACCAGGGTGTAGCCACTTCTTTTATCATCTTATATACAGCAAAATCTTCCCCAGTTCACTTTTCTTCTGGTACCTAATTTTCCAAATTGGCTTACAGTAAAACCTTGATTTTTGGGAGAGGGGTGTGTCCGTTTAAGCAGGAAATGTTACATAATAAAGTAGGTTTTCCAAATGTGTATGTTAAAAAGTTGACAAATTAGTTAGCTTGTGTAATTAAAATCGAGTATGTATGAAAAGTTCAATTTCATGGAAAAGTTTTCTATATGTATTACCATAATTTTAAATTTCTACTGAGTAGGTCTAGTAAATGCATGTGTTCACAAGTCACCACAAGTAAACAAATGCACACGCTGGGTGTGGCTTAACACACGTGGGACATTGACCATGTGTGTTAAAACTGCTGGAGAAAGTCACACCTTGAGAGAGCAGAACCAGTCATGGCTGGAAATGTGGTGTGATCATCTGCTAATCATTCCCCGAACATCGTTTACTCGTGATGACTCTTGGATGTAAATATGTCAACTATAGTTGTAGATATGTAATGTTTACTTATGTCAGCGAAATTACTGTAATGTTTTTTCCAACATATGGTTTATTTGCTAAAATTTGTTAAAAATAGTGAATTAATAACAACAAAAAGCCCTATTAATTTAGTACTATAAGCAAATATTGGATAAAAGCATTTAAAAATGAACAGGGTATTAATTTTCACATATGACAGAGAGGCCCACATTTTGTCTGTTAAATCCGAAGTCTGTTAAATCAAGGTCTGCAAAATCGAGAGTTTACTGTCTTTTTCTGCCATTTCTAAGTAAGGATTGCTCTACTCTCTTTAGTTTTCTATGCCTGCTTTTGTTTTTCTTTATCCCTGGCATTTTAACATTCTTTGTAATTCTGTGTGCAGTTCATTTCCTAAGAGGCACCTGTAGAGACAGTTCTTCACAATAGATATTAATCCATCACCCATTTGCCACTATATTGGATGGCATGATTGGCTAGTATAACTCTTAATGACTGGTAACTATGAACTTTAATATGGTTGTCATCTGTGACATGTATGACAATACAATGGTTCAAGAAATATTTCTCTGATTGGTGCCAGAAACTTGGTCTTTGCTTTTCAGTCCTAATAGTATAGCTAAACAAAGACAGTACTGTCTGAATTATCTAACCTCATGGAAAATAACAAGGTTATATATATTGCAGAGAGGGGAGAGGCAATCCCAAATTATAGCTAATATAATGTTTTGAAGTTGAGCACATCATTTTTTACCTTATACATATTTGGTTGATGTTAAAAGTGAGCTTTTCAAAAGTACATGATTTTTGGGTCAAAAGGGAGTTCCATTTTTAATTTTTTGAGGAAACTCCATACTGTTCTCCACAGTGGCTGCACCAGTCTGCATTCCCACCAGCAGTGCACGAGTGTTCCTTTTTCTCCGCATCCTCTCCAGCACTTGTCATTTGTTGATTTGTTGATGATAGCCATTCTTACCCAAGAAACCAGAAACACCAATCAGAAAGGACATATGCATCCCTATGTTCATAGCAGCACAATTTACCATAGCTAAAATTTGGAAACAGCCTAAGTGCCCATCAGCAGATGAATGGATTAGAAAACTACATCTGCGCAATGGAATACTATGCTGCTATAAAAAAGAAGGAGTTCTTATCATTTGCAGCAGCATGGATGGAACTGGAGAACATAATGCTAAGTGAAATAAGCCAATCAATGAAAGAAAAATACCACATGTCCTCACTCATCTATGGATAATAATAACCATTATAAACTGGTGAACAAAAATAGATTCAGAGGCAGAGCAGCATCAAACAGACTGTCAAATTACAGCAACAGGGACAGGGAGGGTTGGCGGGGGCGGGTAACAGATCAACCAAAGGAATTTTATGCATACATTTAAGCATAACCAATGGACACAAAACACTGAGGGGCAGGGTAGGGGAGGCTGGGGGAAGGGCAGGGGGAAAAAAGAGATATATGTACTAATTTTTGTAATATATTATGTAATAAAAAAATGGGGGGGGGAGTACATGATTTTTCTGAGCAATGAAAGAAGAAAGCTTTCATGTACAGTATAATGGAGTGAAGCAGGTCTGAAATTCAAAACTCCTTGAGTAAAATGTACAGCCAGACCAATCGGTAAATAATAATAAATATATTCAACCTAAAGCAAGCCACTATATAGATTTATAACCAGTAAGCTTTAAAAACACCTATTTCCCTACTTGGCATAAACAAGTAAAGATTTATGTGTAGAAAACAGATATTTTTTCATTTTTATATTTCAAGTATAAAAGTTGGAAAGATTTCTTTGAAAGCAATTTTAGTATTTATTTCTAAGGTTTGGATAGCTTGCATATATGCATTTTATTTTATTTGTCAAAAGCTATCAATCAAATTTTATAAAAATTCCTGAGTAAAACAGTCTATTCCTAAGTTTATAAACTCTTGAAAAATACTCAAAAATCATCAGGAATATGAACTTTCAATTCATGAAACAAAGACTGTCAGATGTGTGGCTTCTGGAAATTAAGGTTTTCAATCTTAATTAAAAACAATATAGTCATAAGAATACAAAAGTATAAAGAGGAATAAAATCAACCATAACCCCACACTCACAGATGTTGCTTAAAAATACTTCGTTTAGTTCCAACTTTTAAACTGATATATATGTTATAAACAATTTATTATTATGGAAGTGCTCCACTTTTTTCTGTTTTTTAAACACATTTCAGAAGCACTTATCATTTATTAGATAATTTTTTAAAATATTGTTTTTGTTTCCTATGGCCACTGTAACAAATTACTATTGTAATAAATTATGACAACGTTGTTTAAAACAACATATATTTTGTTGTCTGAGAGTTCTAGAGATTAGAAGTCTCCAGTCAGTTGTCCTGGGCTAACATCAAGGTCTCAGCAGGGTTATGCTCCTTAGCAATCCGAGGATGGAGGTTTTCTGGCGTTTCCCAGCTTCCAGAGCTGCATGCTGTATTCCGTGGCTCAGGCCCCTTCCTCCATCTTCAAAACCAGCAGCACAGACATCATCTTGCTTCAGGGTCACATTGCTTTCTTTCCTTGTCCAATGTTCTTCTGCTTCGTTTTATAAAGACGTATGATTATATCGAGGGCCCACCCAGCTTTTCTAGGATAACCTCCTGGTCTCCAGATTCTTAATTTAATCATGTCTGCAAAATTCCTCTTTGCATATAAGATACCATATTCATAAGTTCCAGGGTTTAAAAGCTGGATAGCTTTAGAATATATTATTCTGTCTGCCATAACGGTCTTTTATTGGTTTTATCATTTCATTTTTTGTCTACTTATTAACAATTGTTTTATACCTTTGGATTTTCCTCCCAGTATTTTGCTATTATAAGGAATTGTGAGATTAATTTCCATATGCATAAACTTTTGTGCACATACGTTGTTATATTTGTGTAAATCTTAAGATGTCAACTTATATATACTACATGTATACATGTTTGTGTTAGATATATATGCATATATGCACACAACACATTTATAGGTACATGTCTGTGTACAAGTGTTTTCATTCTCCAGGTTGCTTTCCAAAAAATTGGTAGAGAGAGTTTATCTCCTTTCACTTTTGTTGGCACTGAATATTGTCTTTTTTTTAAATCTTTGCCAGTTAAATGGTAATAATATCTGATTGATGCTTTAATTGCATTTCTATGATAGTTAGACTGAACAGTTTTAATGCCTAACATAGTTATCCTCCTATGAATTCATATTTCTCAAAGTTTTTGTTGGTATAAAAGTGGCTTAACTTAATAGAGATAAGCTCGCTTGAGAACTCCTTGGCTAAAACTATTGTGTCTTCACTGACATATTGTCCTCAATTTGTGTAATAATTTGAGTAAACTTTAACAATGGAATAAAATTCTGATTACTATGGAAGCACATGGTTTCTACCTCTGTCTGCATATGTTCCCTGTATGGTACATTCATGGAAATTCTCACCTCTTATTTTAATGGGATAATTTCCTGTAGCTTAAGATGTGTGACCTGGAAAAATATCCAAAAAAAGAAGAACGGATAAATTAACCTTAATCCTATATTACAGAAAGGTCTTAGTGTACTTACTACAGGGCTTAATATAACTTACACTGACCCACTTGAGCCAAATTGGCACTTCTTATAATTGTCTTGTTAATTCATGCTCAGGAGCTAGATGACAAATGATTTATCGTAGACCTAAGCTTCTAGAACAAGAAATACCATGTCCTTGAAGTTCACTCCAGACTGAGATCTTAGGCAGTTATTAATAGCGGAGGGTCACTGTTACAGCCAAAAAACATTTGGTATTTCTTACAAACCAGTTTATACATATTCATGTATACATACAGAGATATATATGTGTGTGTGTGATCTATATTTTCTGAGATTTTTGAAATTTGAGATAATAGGGCCTGCCTAACAGGTGCAGCATAGATAATAGAACAGCAGACTCATGAAACTCGAAGAGGAATAGACAGAAAAAAATCTTGTGAAGACATATTCAACATGTGTCTTCAAAATATCAGGATTCTAGACCTAACTGTGCTATCAGGTATCTTTCTAACCCTGTGCAAAGCCCTTCTCCCTTGCCCTAACATTCCTTCTAATGCTTGTATTGGGGGCTTAAAAATGAAGGGGATACAGCCCCTGTCCTAAAGGGTCTCTCACTCCAAGGAGGACTAAGCTGCAAACAAGCAGAGTCCAGTAGAGGAATACCTAACCCAGCAAGGATCAGGAGGCTCCCAGGAAGGCTGCCTAGAATAAGTGGCAACAAGTTGGGTCTTAAAGCAAGAGAACAGTTAGCTCTCCATTTGTCATAGGAGGGCGCTGATCTCCAAGCCTTGCTCTCGGGTCCATGACTGGATAGCTTAGCTCTATTGGAAGCCAGGGCTCAGTGTGGTCAATGGATGGGCCTTTTAGAAGGCGGCTTTAGATGGAAAAAGACATTCCTCTCTGGCTGTCCCTCTGTGTCACCTTCCTACAGGATGACCCCTCCAGCCCTGGAAGGATGATACACCTTTTTTGCCCATTTCCTCTTTCAAGGAGTGGAATTCTGTAAGACTAAGATCTGGGGCTTCTCCCAAGGCCTTCCCCTACATCAGTGGTTCTCAACCTTCTGGCCCTTTAAATACAGTTCCTCATGTTGTGACCCCAACCATAAAATTATTTTCGTTGCTACTTCATAACTGTAATGTCGCTACTGTTATGAATCGTAATGTAAATATTTGACATGCAGGATGGTCTTAGGTGACCCCTTGTGAAAGGGTCGGGTCGTTCGACTGCCAAAGAGGTCTCGACCCACAGATTGAGAACCATTGCTCTACTTGAAAGTCAGAGGAGAGAGTGCTGTGTGATATGCTTAGAAGCAGTGATTATGAAACCCTCCGGCCCTGTATGCTAGGCCACCTTCACGCACGCTCTATGCTACTTCTCTACCATACAAGCCAAGGAGGCAGTCATTTGGGAGAGAAGTACTTCGTTTCCCACATCTAGCTCCTCCCTCCTCTTAGATTTTGTAAAGTTATTGGATATTTGTTGCATTTTCTGCGCTGCTGATTCTCCCCGGAATACATGAAAATGTCACATTCTCTCCCCGTTTTGGCTAGTCTTTGGCTTGTTCTTTCCTGTCTTGGATCTTATCCTTCAACCTGCTCTTAGAGATTATGTAGTTCTCTGTTCATCCCATCTCTGTTTAACTGATTTAAAAATATAAATCAATTAAAAAATGTTTTTGTATTGATTTCAAAGAGAAAGGAAGGGGGAGAGAGAGAGAGAAACAGTGATTGGCTGCCTCTTGCACAGTCCCTACTGGGGATCGAGCCACAACCCAGGTGTGTGCCCTGACTGGGAATCAAACCATGACTTCCTTCCCGGTTCATAGGTTGATGCTCAACTGCTGAGCCTCATTAGCTAGGCAATATAAATCTATTTTACTTTGTTTCATTTTTTAAATCTATTCACTCCAGAAATCTTAATCTCTCTACCTTGTGATATTACTTAAAAAGTAGTTTTAATATGCCAAGGATGATACTACAACCTTAATTATTCATCTCTTGTTTTTTAATATTCAGATCTATCCCACAAGTTAATTTTATTTAACTTTTTATCTCCCTTTATATTTTAGTAATGTGAGAGAAAGAAATTATTTAATGATAACACTAGAACTTTCAACCTGCCTCCATTAATACAACTTTCTTCAGATTTCTAGCCCAGTCTTGAAACCTTATTTCTTAAATGTACAGTGATTACAAGGGTTGCTCATTCAAGATGGGCCATTTTGTATTTGCCCTCCAACCTTCACCTCTCAAGACAGCATTTGGAAGGTGACCAAAGTAGACCTGTACATGTGGACAGCCATGGGGAGATAGTCACTTGTAGGTGCTCTGAAGATGGTGGTATATGGAAGTCAACATTAATTTCTAGCAGAATCCCTAGGTAAAGCCATGTTTGGAAACTCAATATGAACCCCACTTTCCTTAATGTCTTCTCATTGGACATGGCCTTACGGCCTGAGGGGAGCTGACAGCTTCTCAGGCCTCACACCTGTAGTAGTAAACTTAGTCTCCCACAGTGTCCAAGTTCAAGGTGAGGCTCCAGAGATATTTAACACTGTTCTATGTAGGATGAGGGGAAACCCTACCAAGTGGGACAGAGGGTGATAAGTAGAGAAAACTGGTCAGTGGAAAGGATCTGCATTTTTTTATATGTAGGACTGGGGTACATAATGAAGAACGTGCCCATTTCTGAAATACTCATTGAGTCCTAAGCTAGTATTTCAGCAGCATGTAAGCTTGTTTTTCAATCTTATTTACGTTTCTCATAAAAACAATGTCAGGTAATAACATCCTGATGAAATGAGTGAGCGCCCAGGATCACAAAGCTTGCCCATTGCTGTGTAGGTTTAGTTGTTGTGCAATAAGTAGAAAATCTTGCTAAATATCTGAATATTGACCTAGATCAACTATTGTCTTGAGAATTTCCAGTAATCTCAATTCCCTCTTAGTTCTATAGCCAGAGTTTTACCACAGTTGCAAGTAAACTATACTCTAGTGTCTGCCAATATAATTATTATATCTGTAGAAAAATGTCAGTAGTTCTGACAATTTTAATTCTTGTGTTTACTGACTGCATTGCCTTCTGAATCATAGGTTCCCCAAGCAAGTCAAACAGGTTAAAAGACAAGTCACACCTACTCTTAATCTTAAATGAGTGTGGGAATGTATCAGCCACTTTCACTGTATTAACTAGTTCATTTCTGGATCCTCATTACTTTACCTATTTTTATTTTTTCATTTTTGATACAACCCAAATTCTCCCAAGCCCTTTAAGTGTAAAAAACATATAAAGTTACATAGCTAAAGATACTCATGTCCTTCCTTGCCCATCCTTCGAGAATCTGCATGATGGGCCCCCCAAAATATACAGAGTGGAGATACTAATGACATCTGCTGACCACAGGTTAGGATATGCATCATTCAATCAAGAGAAGAAATAAATATTTTCAGTCATTGATTTATCCATTTTAGGTGCTGCCCGAATGCATGGGCTTTTCTAGAAGGACTATAGAGAGTACAAGAGTTCAGAGGTACAGAATTATCAGGTCTTAAAATCATCCAGAACTTGAGTCCCACCCACCTCAACTCCTTCAGGTTACCTCTGCTCAGACACCTTATAGGAATCCTCTCTTTTTTTCAGCCATTTTTCACCTTTGGATTTAAAGATTCTTCCACATAGTAGTTATTTCAATATTTAGGGACCTCTCTCACTTGTTCTCTAAATTTTCTCTTCTTCACTTCAACACCGAGTTCCTTCAACTCATAATTCATATAACACATTCAAGTCCCCTTTCTCCTCTTGATTGTTCTTCTCTGGGAAGCTTTTGGTATGTAGTTATTCCTCTTAGAATCAGATACCTAAAAGTGAGCACAGAAATGATTCCCTGGGCTTACGTTTGGGGATAGGGATGGGGGGAATTCAAAGAATTTCCCTTAGATTGGACTTGATTGTGACATTTCTCAGAGCCATGTGACATTTCTGAGGAATGTTAGCACATCTGTTTCAGTTACAGAATGTATATAAAAGTGAGTCTATAAGAGAAAGTCTTTAGAATTTAAAAAATATCCTCACTGGTTTCTTAAAAATTTAGGATTGAGAAAATCAACTGACTTGCTAATACCAATAATTTCAGGACATCCTGAGAGAAAGAATAGATACCTGAGCATTTGAAGCATCTCCATTCAAAGAGTATTCATTAAATGCTTCTGTAGCTCAGGAGCTGTCAGATTTTGGAAATACAAAGATCAATAAAACATGATTTTACCCCTGAGGAACTAACAGACTACTAGGGAAGACAGCAGTAAATAGTCAATTGTAATTCACTGTGACCAGCACATAAAGCAGAGGGTGTGTGTGGGGGAGGGGGGCGGGGGGGCAGGGAGGGACCCTTTGTTCCAGTCGTACATCTCTCAGCATAGTATTCTCTTAGCTTCTGCATGTGGCCAACATTTGTGTGAAATGTGTTTTAGACCCTGCCAGAAGGGGCTTATGTATGTCATCTCATTTATATAGGTCAACCTCACAGAGGTTGGTCCCATCAAGGACCCCATAAAAGGGAAAATAGGCAGAGATTGTCAGCCTTTAAAAAAGTAACTTTTTAAATACTTACAAACATTTTCCTAAGAATAAATGGCTTAGTATGGACCAAGCCCATAAGTGTCTGGTGAAGTGTGTTGTGTCACCTGTGAAATTGAGAAAATACTGCCTTATTTGTCTACCTTTGTGAGTTTTAAGGATCTGAAGAGGCTCTAAGCATTTGAGGAGACAATGCCTAAGAAAGAGCTGTGTAAGAATTATCAAGAGAAATCCTTAGAGTCCTTGGGGTGGAACTACTTCTGGGGGTTACAAGAACTGGATACAGAGTCCTCAAGTGGACTCCTGCCCTTTGTTTACCCTGCCTCTCTTGTCAGATGCCTCACCCCTTCTTGTAACCCTCCTCTTTCTATTAGCAAGTTTGTTCCCAGTATTTACTGGATAAACTAAACCATTTTACAAGCTATTTTTGCTTAATTTTAAAAAAAGTAGCATCTCTTGTAATATTACACCAGACTTAAGACAGCTAATTTAAATTCCTTTTTTTTTCTTTATAGACTTTTATACAAACCTTTGGCAGTTTGGAGAGTTGTTTGAATGCCACGCCCTTGTTCAAAACGAATAACAGTGACATCTATTCAACCTCCCCTTCATTCCTTCCATTGGAGCTCTCTTGCACTGGGAAGGGAAATAATCCTAGCATTTGTTAAATAAATGCAGGCAGTGTCTTTAATCTTGGTGGTTGGCCATTTTCTAGGTAAGTCCTTGCAGTCTGAAGCCAAACAGGTGTGCACTGTGGTAATTCAACTGCATAAAACTCATAAATGTAGTTTACTGAGGTGAGCGTGGAAGCTCGTTGGCTTGGTTTTCCTGCCCAGCAAACAGCGTCTCAGCGGGTCATGACTGACTTCCTTGGAGTATTTGCACGGTGACCCATTCTGCAGTGAATCACAGATGAGCCTTCAGGTGTGGGAGCGCACACTTCACCGCTCCAGCAGCAGCTGGATTTATTTATTTATTTTGGGGGAATGATCCATTTGGGGCTCGGGGCGGGGGGGCGCAGCGGAGGCGGAGATGCTTGGGTGTCCTGGCTCCTAGGTCTGGGCTTCCACCCAGGTCGACGCTGCTCCCTTTCCCAGGCAGGAGGCCCCGCTCTGCTCCCCTAGGGGTGTCCGCGGGTGGGGAGGGAGGGGTCCCCGCAGCTCACCCCCTCTCAGCACCAGGCTGGGAGGCCACACGGGTGGGGGGGTGTCCCGCTCAAGCGGGCCAGGAGGCCAATTTTGTAGAAAGTGCTTGTAAGTTTCCTTCTTGCGGGGAGGGGGAGCGAGAGAGGAGCTTTCTCCACGGAAATTCTTTTCCTTGTATGTAGATAGCAAGAGGAAACTCAACACTGGGCATGTTCGGATGTGGAATGGTTTCCTGATAAGCAACAGCCTCCCGGAACCAAAGACTTAAAATAGCCATCTTCCCCGACCCCCCCGCGGGCGCTGCAAATGGTATCTGCCAAAGAGATGACAAAGTACCTTGGACCGAATCGCACACAGACAGCATTTTGAGCAGCACGCAGGGCCCAACTCTGGCACTTACTGTGCCGAGCCGGCCGAGGCTGCCCAGGAGGGGGCAGACCCGAGAGGAAATCAGTGCCCCGAACCCCAGAGGCATGGCTGTGTGTGCATGAAAGACAGGGACGGCGCGGCTCCGACGTCCCCGAGACCCCAGGTCGAGCACGCTCCTCTGCAGGGAGCGGGTAGAGCGCGGGGAGCTGCCCCCCTCTCCTGCCCGTGTTGGTCCTATAGCCTTGACCCCGCAGCGGATTCAAGAAAGGAATGGATATGTCTGACCCCAATTTTTGGACTGTGCTCTCAAACTTTACTTTGCCTCATTTGAGGAGTGGGAACAGGCTGCGGCGAACACAAAGGTAAAAGCGCGGGGATCCTTCGCCAGGAGAGGGAAGGTGTTGTTTCTCGGGCGACAGTTTGAAAAGTTAATACCCTGCCCAGGGGGGGCACTGTTTCAGGTGTTCTCTCCTCCTCGTGGGTTTCCGGGAGATCCTGTGAATGTGCTTCTTGGGGTTCTTTGAAAACGTGGACGGCATGAGGTTGAATTGTGAGTGGTGGGGAGAGGAAAAGGGAAGGAGAAGAAGAGACTTGGAGTCTTTGATCTGATCATGTTTGTCCATTTCATCCACCCAGACATCAGGGCTTCTGCTTCTCTTTGGAGAGCCTGTCAGATGTCCCTTCTATTAAGAATTTGACCTTTATAAGATGCACATGTACTATCATAGCATAGATAGTTCAAGTTATCCTGTTTTGAATTGCTTGCTTAAAGAGATAGGTCTGTTTAACTTTGCCGGTTTTGTTTGTTTGTTTGTTTGTTTGTTTGTTTTTTACTGCTTTGCTGGCATTTGTTTCTAATACGGGGCTGGCCTTTTCATTTGGTACCACATAGTTGATAGAATAGGTGGGAGGGAAAAAGATTTAATAAAAAGCAAGATGAAGCTCATGCCATAAGTGAAAGGCAGGTTGGAGTTGGTTGCTGACCCTTGGATTGAGAGAGCACGATTTTAAAGGAGCTGTTTCTCCTCTCTTCCCGTTCGCGTCTAGCACAGAAAGGGGCATTATTGTGGTTTTGGGGGAGCACACCCTCTGAGTTGTGTAAATACAGGCTCTTTGTTTTTCTTCAAAACTTGCCTTGCGCATACACATGAACATGCACAGGAGCAATGGTGCAGTCGGATCAACAGGATGCAGGCTATCAGATCTGGAGCTTCATAATCTTTGTTCTGCAGTGTTGAAAGAACACACCAAAAAGTGGTTCATTCTGTTTGGTTTTACCTGTGACCTTTTGTAGCATAAATGCAGATAGTTAATACTTTGGAGAACTTAGTTGTTTGTTTTGTTTTTAAATTTTTCCATGGTATTTCGTACATTTCAGAAGCATCTGGAATACTCGCATAGATGCTATTTGTGTGTATATATATATATATATATATATATATATATATATATATATGGCATATATATATATTGTCAAGCCAATCACAAGCATGCGTCTATGTGTGTGTAAGAGAGAGAGATCGTTAGGTCAAACTTGCCTTCTAATGCAGCTTGAACAGTGTTGGTACCACTAAGCCAGGTTAGATTCTGAAGTGGTGCCTTTTAAACAGGGTGACTATGTTCTCATTATAGTTATGTTCAGGAACATTCTTGGGATTGGTCATTTTTGTTCAAGCTGTGTCATCCATGCACCAACCGCCCCGCCCCCCAAACAACGAATCGGTTGAAGAGAATCACTCTGTACACGAACAAGGCCACTACTCCTCAAGACAGTAAACCTTGTAACTTCTTACCTTTTCAGTTTGCCAGGAGCCCTTACTACATGTAAGTGGCGTAGTCCTGGCTGTGAGGCAGGCTCTCCTCTCTCCGCAGCCAGTTCTCCCAGAGATAAGTCTGCACTGGCATCCTGCCTGTGTGTGTAAACCTCAAAAGCAGTTGGCGCCTTTCTTCCTTCTACCTACCTGTTGATAGTATTATTGACAGTCAAATGCATGAGGAATCCTCAGGCTGGTCTTACCTCAGCTTTAGGGAACTATCTCTCCAGCCCAGAACACTCCAATTCAGAAAGCTCATGCTGGCAGGGATCCTAGGTCTTAGAGTCACCTGGGTTCTTTCCAGCAAAACGGGAGAGTAGGGGTTGAGCGGTGGAGGGGTAGGGCTGTCTCCACTCCCCTTTCTTCAGTTGAGGGGGAAGGGGATTTTCTTCTCTACCTTCCAACAGTAGTGGTTTGCTATCGGCGTTTTCTAAGATTCACAACCTGGAAATATGTGTCCCGAAGATCATCTGTACGTATCTCTACTTATTGTTGGACTCCAAAGGCCAGCATTGCTTTATATTTATTCCGTAGATTCAGAAAGATGCAGGCAGACGCCCTCTTCCCCAGGGCAGTGTGTGTAGCTGTTGCATTCCCTTATGATACAGTGATCAGTTCCTGCTCGGTGACCTTCCCTAAGGACATGGAGCATATGCTTACAGTGTGACTCTTTTCCTTCCGTGACCTCCCTTAACTGCTCTAAATCCTGTGTCATCTCCAAGGCCCACATGAACCCTGCTCCTTATGTGGCTGATCAGATTCCCTACAGCTGCTCTTTCAAAGGGACCTTTCCATGCCCAAGGTGTCCTCTCCTCCAGCTTCGCGGAGGGCATGCCCGTGTCCAGAGGAGGATGCCTTGCCCTTGCCCTCAGTTGCATGTGCATTAGTCCTTGGAATGTTTCTCCTGCCCAAGCATAGCTTCTGTTCTACACATGCACTGACTTTCATTCATTTTGCATATTTTATCCCAGGGACTTGATCTGATTAACATTGTAATTTAGAGGGCTTCATCTTAACCTTTTCTTTAATATCAGTGTCTGTGTCTATCAAAGAGTGTAATCTGGCTTTGAGCCTCTGAATTAGCATCTTAGAGCTTCTAGGGACAGAATGTGTGCACCACTTACCTTAGAAAAGAGAGAGATATTGAATGGGTTCAGACTTTTTCTTTAAATCTGTGTTTGGAAGGAATTGCCATCATGGAAGACCTTTGGTTTGCTCCATCGCTTCCGCCTGGCCACTTCCGCATGACACTGGTTTGTCGGCTTGTCCTCTCACAGGAAAACTTTAAAGGTCTTTCTTCCACCTCAGCACCCCACCTGGGCCGATAACTCCCCAGGTTCTTGGGAAAAGATGCCTACAGACATACTCCCAGGCTTAGACTCTTGAACGCAAAGCCTGGGCTCCTGCGCGGTGTCCCAAAGGTGATATATTGTTCGCAGCATTATTTTCTGTCTTGACCTTGGCAGACATTGGTGACTTTGCTGTTTTTGTTGTAAAGCTCACATGCTCCATTGGAAACAGTTTCTTTTTTTATGCCTGGCTTTGTACTTCTCTCCCCCTCTCTGTTTTCCTCAAGGCAGTCACCATGCAACCATTTATTTTCCTGCTGCTTTGAGGGACAGAAATCTAGGCTGAATGGATAGATTTTAACCACAATGTATTATTTTAAACTGAAGTAATAATTGCGTGCTTTAGAGACTGTAAAGTTCATAGGTCTGTGATAGTCCATTCCCTTGAAGAACCAACCCATCACATCTTAGAATGGAAATGAGTTGGCCTGCTTTATTTATGTTACCACTTGTGTTTATAGCATCTTTTCCCGTTGGATTCAAAATGTTGTGGGAAAGGAATCAAGCTTCTTTTTCTTTATTATCTCTCTCTGTCACACCATAAAGAAGGGGCTACCACTGATTTCTAAATGTTGCTGCTCCGATGGGATTCACCTTTGCTAAAGCACAGTCTGGTGAACCTAGGAGATGCTTGATTTTAATTTTAGTTGTCAGAAATCTGCATGTTCTCACTGGGCGTAAGCGATAACCTTCAAACCTCAATGACCTAAATAGGTAAAACCCTTATCCATGCCTATGGGCAGTACGACGCAGTAAATAACTTTGAGCAAGTTCCCAAATATATGTTTCTGAGAACCCATGGGATAAAAGTTTTTCTGGCTTTTTTTTTTTCCTTCTTTTTTGCTGAATTCACATTACTCAGCAGTTGCTATGAACAGCAGGTATATTCAGGGATCTTCAATTAACTGCTGTAGTTGTCAGAATGTATTGCAATTTTATGTTCACTGCATCTTCTCTTCAGTAACATCTGTAGTGTTTGTTTTGTAAGTCTTTCTTTTTGTTTTGCTCATGAATATATGTCTTTAAAAAGTAAGGCAAATATACTTCTGTCCTGACCTGACATGTCAAAAATTAGTGAACTTGTACTCACCCCTTTTATGAAAAGCCCACTTAAACCCACATTTCTTGAGCATCTATTATGTGCCTGGGCACTGTGACCCAAAGCTGCCTTCAGTGAAAATATGCAAATGAATCATTACAAACTAGACTACAGAGAAGTATTTACAAGGTACACATAAGCCATAGGAGTGGTCAGTAGGTAAGACAGACTTTGGTCTCAAGGAAACACACCACATAGAAAAGGCAACACCTCAGGGTCATAGGATAAGTGGTATTTATCGGATAAGGACTGGGCCTTTCAAAGAGGCAAAAGAAATAGTGTGTCCAAAGGTATGGTGGCCTTGGCAACACGAAGTTCAAGGGACTATACGATATTGCTGGAGCATAAAGAATCAGGAGCATAATTCAGTCTTACTGAAGCGTAAAGTTTAAGGCGTAATATAATATAGCACAAGGGTTAAGGGGATTGATCTGAAGCCAGTTCGCCTGGGTTTGAATGATATGGGTAAACTAATGTCTTTGCACTTCAGTTGCTCCATCTATAAAATAGGGACAAATTCTAACTATTAATATTGTTACTCTTGGTGCAACAAGGAGATGAATGGTGGGCAAGGAGGCTGAGGAGAGTTGAAACACTTGGTATTTGTGGGAGCTTGTCCTTTATCCTTGGGAGACAGACATGTCTAGCTGCACTGAGAGCTTAAGTCTGGTAGTGAGGGTGAGACCTAGAAACCAGCTGATAAGTTATTGCTGTAGCCCATATAAAGGGTTCTATAGGCCTGAGCAAAGGATATGATGAGATTATACCTCTCGGAGATACTAAAGATATAAAATTGACAGAAGTTGATGAGCCATTGGCTCTGAGGGATGAAGAAAGATTTCACAATGGCCCTGGGATTTTTGACTTGAGGAACCAGGGAGATGGAGCAGCTAGCTATCTATGTAAATGTGTGTGTGTGTGTGGGGGGGGGGAGGCAGTAAGAACTTGTACTGGCCCCTTTCATCCTCAGGAGCGCAGTTAATCCACATTACTGAGCACCTGTTGTGTGCCGATTACCATGGTGTGTTGATTCCTTCATTCAGCTGATATCTGTAGCACCAATGCCCAGCGCTGGGCAAAGGACATAGTAATGAACGAGACAGAGTGCTTGGGTCGCACAAAGGAACAAACATCAAGTAAGTCAGTTTCTAAATGGTGGTCAGTGTTTGAAGGCAATAAGAGCTGAGAACTAACAGTGTGGGAGGCTCCTTGGAGGAGGTAATATTTAAGGGGAGACTGGAAGGATGAGAAGAGCTGTCTGTGGGAAGAGTTTGGGGGCAGGCATCTGGGAATACTCCAGGCTCTGAGGCAGGAAAGAAAGAGCCCCAGGCAGGCAATTGGATGTGTCGGTCCAGGCACTCGGGGAGGCTGGACCAGAAATAATAGGCTTGGGAGTCATCATTAGGACTGTCTGCGATGTACGTCAGGTTAATCTGTGGGAGAACTAGAGATGCCCCACTTTAGGAATGGGCGGAGATGAGGTAGGCGCAGAAAGGCGACTGGGAGGAGAGTCCTGTAGAAAGGAAGGAAGCCAGCAGAGTGTTCTTTCTCCCCGAGAGTCCAAGAGGAGAATTGTTAACACTCACTCCACAGGGAGATGAGCACATGCACCCTATCTGGCAACTGGGAAGTTACAGTGACTTCAGCGTGAACAGCAGCAGCAGCTTTGGGGTGGGCATGGGGAGGTAACGAGCCAGAAAACAGGAGTGAAGTGCGGAATTGGAGACCGTGGCTGGTAACCACTCTTTGTGTGTAGTTAAATGCAGCACTGACACGTCATTGTGTCCTACAGCCTCTGCATATTCACAGCTGGCCGGGCAGCCTGTGCCCTGAATCATATCCCCTTACTCACTGCTACTCACTTGCTTCATCGCCCAAATAGACTATGACAGTTTCCTTCTCACCTCCTGTCTCTTAGCTCCAATTGTTTCCACAGCCTGATGAGTATCTGCTTTCTCATGTGTTTACGGTTGAAGTTTCTCTTTCCCTAAAGCCCTGCCTCTGAGCTTCTCTAGCCTCCACCCACCACTACTCTGTCTCCTCCCTGCCAGGGCAGTGTACCCTGCCTGCCCCTCCAGCCTCTTCCACAGGTGACTGAAGCTGTAGCCGGCGCTGCCCCTCCTCTCATCCCCTCCACACCCGACCTGCAGGCTCTGCCCCTCCCGGAGTCTCTGTGCCCATTTGCTCCCACTCCTTGCTTTGCCCAGGCCTGTTTCACGCAGTTCCTTTCATCCTTCTCCTTTTTCCATGCCCTGGACTGTACTTTCCATGGGCTCGCCCTTTAATCCTTACGTCACAGTCCAGGCCCACTCCAGAGCCGTGTGTCTTTGCAGACTCCGTGCGCCACAAACCAGTAAAGCTCAGACACAAAGGACCCGAGCAGGCAAATGCACCTTTTGAAAACGTTGCTTTTGGCCTCTAGTGTGTAGCTTACAAGAGATTACAGATTGTTTATTTTGCCCCTGGACTATGTGGGTCTTTTGTGGGGACAAGGGAGGCAGAAAGGAAGGGAGGAGGAATGAGAGATAATGATAGCGAGACGGAGAGAGAAAAAGAGAGAGAAGTGCGAGTGCAAAAAGTAGACTTCAAAAGTTTGTTGAATACATCTCATATGCCCCATGACAGGCCTGGGCTATTCAATGCTGTCTAGTTGGTCAATACTGGGGGTGGGGGAGGGGGCTGTCAGTGAGTTCACAGTGAGGGGGTCAAACGTTATATGCTTTTATGGCTTTGCTTGCTTCTCTTTACACATCTAACCTGGTATCAGAAGCCTAAGTAATTCTTTTGAAACAGGAGAACCTTAAGCCTTAAGATAGAGACCATCTGCCTCTGGACTGAAACTGACAGGTGTTGGCAGTGAGAAGACATTTGAGCCCCTGTGTGAAGATGGAGATGGCCGTAGAGGGGAAGCTCCTCACAGGACTCCTGAATAATTGGGGAGATTCTTCCTTGTGTTGGTTGAAAAGAAAATAGGCTGGTGCCTCAGGGAGATTAAGACTGGAGGCCTTGAACCCCCACCTCCCCCAAACACACCCATCTCCAGGGTGGGTGAGCACCCACCAAGCTGTTTAACCTGAGCTGTCTTTACTACCTTCAGCCTAGTCATTTGGGAGTGACATCATGGTAACTGAGTCATCCCTTTGAAAGTTAAGTAGTTGAGACAAGATATTAAAATGGGCCTGGGGCTACCTGGATGAAAGTAGTAGGCACAGGATGTGATTAATATCGTTTATTAAAAGCAAAGTCACTCTCAAGCAGTAGAAGTCCTAAGTCCTGGCTGTGGAGTAGCACGTTTGGTTTTTGTGGTAAGGGGCACATTGTGTAACCGGAGAACTCTAAGTAAGAGTTCTCATGGTGGTTAATGCTTGCAGTCCCGGGGCTTTATTCTCCTTTTCTCTGTCTTGGTAATTAGGAAAGCTCCCTTATGAACTTGGCAGTAAATTCTGAAAATGTTGACCTTAAACCTGACTAGCAGAATGAGAGGACCTGTGGGAGTTTTAGCTACACTAATGGCTATTGGACATGCTTATTAGAGGAGGTAATTACGCCAATATCAAACTGAAGCATCATGTTGTTTTGTTTTAAAGAGAAAAGGCCCAAGGAGGGAATTTAGGCTTTGATCTGCTTTTGAAGGTAAAATAGATTGGTAAGAAGAATAGACCATCATTAATGTTTATCTCTTACCTTCAGTTCCCCCGTTGCTTGCTTTATTATAGAATCCTGGGACTTCCTCTGTTCCGCTGGTTTTGTGGTTTTACATTTATTAGAGTTGGGGGTCTCTTAGGAAACCAGTTGCAGGTAAAAAAGAGAAAAGTACAGATCTTGACATATGGTAGGGCCACCACCAGGTGCGTTCTGAAGTTCTCAAATAAGCTTTTAGCTCTTGGCAGTGAGAACAAGCTCCATGTCCCTAGAACTTTCAAACCTGACAGGAAGTTCCCATTGCAGGTACCTTTGGGAGGGTGATGTCTTAGGTTCTGAGTGAATTACCTGGGCGGAGGGAATGAAGAACTAGGGCAGTGGTTCTCAACCTTCTGGCCCTTTAAACACAGTTCCTCATGTTGTGACCCAACCATAAAATTATTTTCGTTGCTACTTCATAACTGTAATGTTGCTACTATTATGAATTGTAATGTAAATATCTGATATGCAGGATGGTCTTAGGCAACCCCTGTGAAAGGGTCATTCGACCCCCAAAGGGATCGAGACCCACAGGTTGAGAACTGCTGAACTAGGGAACCCTGCTGGGGTCTCCTAGGGTCATAGAATCAGAGGGAAGAAATGAGGGAGTCATCGGGCTCATTTTGCCTGATGAATGATGAGTTGCCGAAACTGTCTTTGCTGTGCTTTATTCTAATTTTAAACATTGCAGAGCATGTTGGTGTCTCAGGCCCCCAACTTTGACCTTCTCGCGTTTCTCTCATGGGAGTCTCTATTAGAATATTCTCTAGCCACTGCCGGGTTTCTTAGCTACTCAATCTAAAGGAAACCACTGAATCTGTAGCTTGCATAAAAATCACCTACCTCCCTTTCACATTCACATCTTCTAAAGTATTATATGGTGGGTATCTTTAAATTAGAATTTGTAATTATACATGTGTTCCTTTTACGGATGTGTGGAGGGGTTAAGGGAAGAAAGTATGTTTGTCATGGGAAAAACTTCCGCTGAATAAAACACTCTAGGAAATACCGTAAATGAAAACTTTGTTACTGTAAAACAATAGCTATTAAGTGACTGTTATGTAATGTTATTTCTTAAGTTTGATGTGGAATGGCTTGTTGGTCTTGGAACTGAAGATATAATTCCTGTAAAAATACTACTTTCACTTGGCTTATCTCAAGATTTTTGATACAGAATCAAAGACTTCCAAGTATATTACCTAGATTAGGCATCTAGTAGTGGGAATATATATATATATATATATTTTTTTTGCATGGGAGGATTAGTGTTATCCATTTGTCATTCTCAATCCTTATACCCATTCAATTAACACAAATTATTTGCTAATCTAAAAATTAGTCCATTGTAAAATTGGCCAATGCCTGCTCAACCACTCCAAATGGCAGGCAGGTGGCAAAATACTAGTAGTTGATTTGGCACACTCACCAGACTCGGCATGGTG
>PVJC01025528.1:0-24683 GCA_004026665.1 Murina feae | reverse complement strand
TGACCTTCCCCCTCCTCCCCTACCCCCCCCCCCGTGACTTGTGTCCATTCATTATGCTCATATGCATGCATACAAGTCCTTCAGTTGATCTATTAACTCCCCCCCCCGCAACCCTCCCAAGCCTGTAGGATGACAGCCAATTCAATGCTGTTCTGCCTCTGTATCTGTTTATGTTTATCAATTTATAATGGTCTTTATTATCCAAAATTAAGTGAGATCATGTGGTATTTTCCTTTCATTGACTGGCTTATTTCACTTAGCATATTGCTACTCTTCTTGAAGCCAATAATGTTAGAGCTCTGAGAGGCCTTTAAAATCACTAGTTCAACCTTCTTATTTTACAGAAGAGAAAGCCTAACCACAGAGAAAGAAAATGATTTGTTTTTAGATCCTTCAATTTGTCTGACTTCTCAATACCAGTTAACTGCTATTCCCATGATTTTTAGCTACTTTCTGTTGAAGGGGAAAGAAGAGTTGTGAGATCCATAAGAATCTAAAGGCTTGTGCTGACCAGTTTGACTCTGTGGATGGAACGTTGGCCTGCGGACTGAAGGGTCCCAGGTTCGATTCTGGTCAAGAGCATGTACCTTGGTTGCAGGCACATCCCCAGTGGGAGGTGTGCAGGAGGCAGCTGATTGATGTTTCTCTCTCATCGATGTTTCTAACTCTCTATCCCTCTCCCTTCCTCTCTGTAAAAAATCAATAAAAATATATTTTAAAAAAAGAATCTAAAAGCTTCATATTTCAGTAAAAGAACTCAATAGCCTGACTTGGCTTAGATGGTCTGGCTTTTGGGACCATCATATGTACCAAACTCAGAAGCAAAGTAGGTTGACTTCAAAATATGTGGGCTAAGAATTGTAGAAAAGGACAGCGTTTTTGAATTTCCAAATCACCAGGTAAGCCTGACTCACCCATGTTTCCAATTACAAGGCTACTTGGGGTATGAAAAACCACTTTCCCAGGGAAGAACAGGTTAATATATGTATTGATTATTCTCTTTCTGCACCAATTTCCCAAATTCATTAAACTCTCTTCTCTGCCCAGTGGGGTTTCACCAGCAGTGGCTTTTCCTTTGTGACTCCAGCTCCTGCTTAAAATTCCCCATCCTCTACTATAGATATCAGATCTCCAGATCTCCAAGGCTTAAAAGTGAGAGCTTCCCATTATTGCTAGTGTCTGGATACCTCAGCATACCTTCTTTGTTCTCTTTTTTAAAATTTATTTTTTATTGATGAGAGAGAGAGAGAGAGAGAGAGAGAGAGAGAGAGAGAGAGAGAGAGAAACATCAATGATGAGAGAGAATCATTGATTGGCTGCCACCTGTACGACCCACACTGGGGATCAAGTCCACAACCTAGGCATGTGCCCTGACCAGAATTGAACTGTGACTTCCTGGTTCATAAGTCAAAGCTCAACCACTGAGCCATGCTGTCCAGGCCTTTCTTGGTTCTCTTAGTCCTGCCAACATCTCTGTAAATAGCCCTTTCATTAAATGTTATTCAGAATCCAACTTGAGTGTATGTCCTATTTCTTGGTGGTATCCTGGCTGATACATAAGCCTCTCCACATCATTCAATACAAACAATATCTCTAACTGTATTGAGGTTTTATGTTGCATCCCTTAGGAAGACAAAGACAGGCACACTGTGCCCCACAAAGAGTTGGCCTCTCAAGAGTCCTTATTTGGAAAACACTAGATGTCCCTATTTGTATATCTTAATCTCCAGTCTTTGAAGAAAATAAATATCAAATATTTGCTTTATATAGAGAGATAGGAAATATGTAAACAACTGAGAGAACCAGGCCTGCACATTGTAACAACAGGCCTTATCCTTATTAAGATGGCTTAATAAGGCTTGAATACAATGCAACTATTTCAATGTCTCATACAAAACCCATAAAGTAGAATGCATCTGTGTAGCTACTTACATCAAGAAGCAATTTTTAGGTCATAGTTAGCAAAATAGTTATTAATGAAAAATATCCATAATATTCCCTAAAGGTGGTCCTGCTTTTCTAGGAACTTTGGAGTATCTCCTTTATGCTGTAGTATCATGGGGAAATAGGAAGAGGCCTGAGTATGAACGCAAAGTTCACCAATGCCAATGAGAGTATAATCAGCTCCTTCTAGACATTAGGGACTTAAGATAGCTATTTTGTCACAAAATATATTAATATATTATATTATATTATATTATATTAAGCTAAGGCAACAATTGCACACACACAAATGTACTAGGGATCCTCTTCATTCTCCTTCTCTACTTTGAAGCTTTTTTTAGTGACATGTCTGTGAAAAGCCCATGTCACACATTCACAGAATTTCTGATCTGGGTACTAGATATCATGGAAACAAGCCCCCTAGTTAATGCATAGACCCCAAAAATCACTTCTGACACTTTCAACACCTTGTAATTGCTCTAAATCTTCCTCGTGAGCTTTCTTCCAAATCACTGTAACAGGTTCTTAACTCATAAAGTAACTTTCCTATGTTTAAACACATACACACACATGCACACACACACTCACACCAAAACACCTTTGATGGCTTTCCCTTCAAAATTAAGTTCAAGTCCCATTCAAAGTCTTTCATAGTCTAGTCCCTTTTAACCTCTTCAGACTCTTCTCTCACACTTACTCCAATTCAACTCTGGGGTCCAGCCACACGCAGTGCTCTCATCCCACTGGGTTGTGGTTCATACTATCCTTTGTCCCCCTCTCTTCTTTCCACCTCTGACCTAATTTCTATCTTCAGGTGTAAGCTTATATATCACCTCTTCCAGGGAGCTTCCCCTATACTTCAAGTTTAAGTTAGGTGACTGTGTAATATGCTTTCATACTTTGCTAAAAGTTCTTTTTATCAGTTGTTATTATAGCTTAATGTAAATACCTATTTTTCTGTCTCTCCTACTAAATTAGAAGTTCCTCAATAATGAGAATCTAGATTTTCATCAGATCCCAAGCTTCAAGCACAGTGTATATGAAATTAACATCCTGATTTAATGTATGACTTTTATTTAATATGTAGCCCCAGTACTCTATTCAGTTTCTTCACAGCATGCCCCATAAGTCTTAGCCATTCCCAGTACTAGTCATTAACTCCCTGAGGCAGCCATAAACTGGCCCTGCCCCAAATAAGCTCCACAAGGTATGAGTTTCTGTTAAGATAGCTAAAGATAATATCTTAAGTTATGTTTCAGCTCCTGAGCCCTAAGGCAGAATGACCCCCTGGCTGCTTTCCCAGGGGACCAGACAGAGGGGCGCCAGAGCAGACCTCAGAGTAGTCCTCTGACCAATCAGCTCCCAGCATGACCCTAAATCCCTAACCCACAGCATCTTATGATTTTATCTTATATGATCTGTAACCTACATGCCATCAGGAAGTTTAGGCTTCCAGGTGGTACCATTCATAATAAAATAGTCAATCTTTCTCACTGAAATTCTTGGTGTTTAGCATTCAGCTCTGCCAGCACTGGGTGGACTAACTTTTTCTGTCAGATAACACATAGCACATGGAAAGTGTGCAACAAGTGTTTATTAAATTAAAAAGATAACACCTGCCTGCCCTCTAGGGACACATAGTTCCATTGTTAGATCAGTGTGATAAATTTTAGGAAGCATCCTTGAAAACAGGTCTTACCTCAGCTCTAAGTCAACTCTATTGCCTCCAAATGCCAAAGTGGTTTGAGCCAATACATAGTGTGTCCCTGATGCATTTCTAAATATATTCAAAGACCAGGGATTAAATTTCTTCATTTATCCAACAAATATTTATTCAGTGATTATTTATAAGGCATTGTTCTTTCTAGGCATTGAACATCCAGCACAGTTAATAAGACATAACAATCTTTGCCCTCATGAAGGTTATTTTCTAGGTTACAGAATATTATCTATAAATAAAATTTTTTAAAGGTTTGGAGTTTCTTATGGTGACCTATGAACCTGAAGGTCATGGTTCAATTCCTAGTCTGGTCACATGCCCAGGTTGCGGGCTCAATCCCCAGTGTAAGCAGCTCAACAGGCAGCCAATCAATGATTCTCTCTCATCATTAATGTTTCTATCTCCCTTTCCCTTCCTGTCTGAAATCAATAAAAATATATATTAAAAAGATGATTAATATTCTACACTCACTAGGGCCCCTTTGAGTAAACATGTAAAGAACCCAAGATTGCCCAAGGCTACTCTCTTTCAAGTTTAAGTGTATTCAGTCAATCAGTCTCAATCTATCCCCAGTCTTTTAGAAATGGATAGACAAGGTAGTTTCCCTGTGCAAAAGCATTCACCAAAATGGAGGGCAGTGGGTGTAGAGTAGAGTGGGAAAACATTTTCATTCTATAATGAATGACTAAAGATAATTTAGGTTAACAATGGGATAGAAGCTTATTTAAATACTAGGTGCCCATTGCACAAATTTATGCACCTTGAAAGAACTATCGGCCGTGAGGCTGTGGTGGACACAGAAGCATATCTTGGCTCATCCCCCCTGCCCCTGCCCAGCCCCTCCCACCACAGCCCCCAGTCTCCTATCTTCTAGCAGCCTTGCTCCCTCCACCACTGCACCCACAAGCTGATGGCATGGAATGGTTGGGGCTGGTGCCAACAGCCAATGCTTGCTGCAGTGGCTGCTGTCCCAATCCCCCATAGGAGCAGGGGAAGGTGGAGAAGCCCTCAGGGGTAATCAAGGCCCACAGCCACCACTCACACCCACTGATGGCACTGAGTGATCAGGACTGGCATTGGGTGCCAGCAGCGGGTGCAAGCGCCTGGTGGGACTGCAGCACATGGGAGCAAAGAATTTTCAGTAACCAACAGAGGCTTGCCCAATGACAGTGATGAGTGCCCTGGCTTGATCTAGTGCCCCTGCTCACCTACTCCACCATCCCACCGCAGCCAATGCCCACCATTCCTCACTCTGCCACCTGCTGCCAACACCCACCATGTCCTCTGAATGCCCCCTGATGGTCCTTGTGCATCATAGTAACTGGTTGTTTGTTCAGTTGTTCAGTTGTTCTGCCATTTGGTCTATTTGCATATTAGGATATATATATATATATATATATATATATATATATATATATATTAGAAAAATAGCAAATATAACAAAGATCAGTTGATATAAGAGAGTTGCCTTGAGCAATTACTATATGTTGGACATTGTGCTAAACTGAGAGGCATGCAATAATGAGTAAGACACAGTCCATGCCTTCCAGTCACTTACAAAGAGTTATAAATCAGCAGACAACTGAACAATCCTAGTAGTTTCCATAATCTCTTAGACCTCAGCTTCTACCTTCTTCCCCTTTCTTACTTCATCCAGCCCACTAGGATAGAATACTGAACTCCTGAGTCTTTGTACTTGCTGTTTCTTCTTCTGCAATGTCCATCCCACAGGTATCTCTGTGGCTCACTACTTCACTTATTTAGGACTTTTCTCACCTTAACAAAGAGGCTCTTTGAGGGGAGAACCAAGATGGCAGCATAAGGTATATACCTGAATGCGCAGCTTCCTACAAACACATTAAAAAATACAACAATAAAGGTAAACAATCATACTCCAGAACCAAAGGAGTGGAAGCTTTACAACTAGAAGGCAAGAGAAGGAGTACATTGAGACTAAGTAGAAGTTCTCAGCACCAAAACAGAGAGGTACGCATGCGCAAAAGGGTGGCAGCGGCGCGAAAGTGTGGAGGAGGCTGCTGCACCTGGGTCCGTGGCTCGGAAGGGTTTACAAGCTCCCGGGTCACACTAAATGCTTTGCAGGCAGTCTGGCAATGGGGCGGAAGATGACACTGGCGTTCTAGCAGAGCTGTTCGCAGTGATCACTGACGCAGAGTTGTAAGACTCGGGGACTCGGAGGCACACAGAAAATCTGTGGAGCCAGCTGAGGGGCAGCCATCATGGGTTGCTCTGCCCCAGTGACTCTGAGACCTCACCCCAAGCTGTGCGCCTGTATGCCTGCAGCCTAAATTAACAGACTGCAGCTGAGACAGAAAACACCACTCTATCAATACAGGGAAGCAGCCAAAATGCAGAGACAAAGAAACAGATCACAAATGACAGAAACAGAGGAAAGCAAACAACTGGATATAGAGTTCAGAACCACAGTTATAAAGCTACTCAAGAATCTTCTACGAACCTCCAAGGAACTAAGTGAGATCTTCAAGGATCTTAATGAGAATACCAAAAAAATGGAAAAGGACCAATCAGAAATTAAGCAAACACTGACTAAAATAAAAAATAATATACAGAGATCCAACAGCAGACTAGAGGATTACAAGAATCAAGTCAAAGATATGAAATATCAGGAAGCAAAAAACAGGCAACCAGAAAAGCAAAAATAAAAAAGAATCCAAAAATATGAAGATAGTGTAAGGAGCCTCTGGGACAACTTCAAGCATACCAACATCAGAATTATAGGGGTGCCAGAAGGAGAGAGAGAGCAAAATATTGAAAACATATTTGAAGAAATAATGACAGAAAACTTCCCCTACCTGGTAAAAGAAGTGGACTTACAAGTCCAGGAAGCACAAAGGACCCCAAACAAAAGGAATCCAAAGAGGAACACTCCAAGACACATCATAATTAAAATACCAAGGGCAAAAGACAAAGAGAGAGTCTTAAAAGCAGCAAGAGAAAATCAGTCAGTTACCTACAAGGGGACACCCATATGACTGTCAGCTGATTTCTCAACAGAAACTTTCCAGGCCAGAAGGGAGTGGCAAGAAATATTCAAAGTGATGAATAGCAAGAACCTACAACCAAGATTACTTTACCTAGCAAAGCTATCCTTCAGAATTGAAGATCAGACAAAGAGCTTCACAGACAAGAAAAAGCTAAAGGAGTTCATCACCACTCAACCAGTATTATATGAAATGCTGAAAAGTATCCTTTGAGAAGAGGAAGAAGAAGAAAGAGTAAAGATAAAAATTATGAACAACAAAGTGACAACAAATACCTGTCAACCAGTGAATATAACAATTAAGCCAATAGAAATATGTGATGAGCAGAATAAACTGTTGAATAGAATAGAAGTAAGGACATATAAAGGGAATAGACTGACAATTCTCAGGGGGAAGGAGGTATGAGGGGTATGGGAAGAGACTGGATAAAAATCTTACATCTATGGATGAAGACAGTGGTGGGGGTAAGGGCACGGGGTGGTGGGGGGAACCAGGTGGAGAGGAGCTATGGGGGTTTAAAAAAAGTCTATAATAATCTGAACAATAAACATTTATTTTTAAAAAAGAGGCTCTTTGTGGCCATCTGATAGAAAAAAAATCACTCACTAGGAGTTTCTCCACAATGTTATAACCCTATGAAATTCTATTTATTTCCTTATTTAATTGATTGTGACCTGTCTCCTCTAACTACACTGTGAAACCATGAAGCAGATACTTGGTCTGTTGTACTCATTTCTATGTCACTCAGATCTAAATAGTGCCTAGCGCCAAGTAGGAATTCCATGTTTATTGAATGAATGATAGTGTCAAGTCTTTCTAGGAACTGTGCTAGGCACTTTAGATATTTGAACTCATTTAATTTAATCGTCACTACCATCTTATAAGGGCCTGATGCACAAAAATTTGTGCACTCGGGGCGGGGGGTCCCTCAGCCCAGCCTGTGCCCTCTTGCAGTCTGGGACCCCTCAGGGGATGTCCACCTGCTGGCATGCCTGGCCAGCCTTGGTGAGGGGCTGATGACTGTTTGCAGGCTGGCCAAGCCCCCCAATGTGGACCCTCACCCCATTGGGGTGTGGCAAGCCTGGGTGACGGGCTGAGGGCCGTTTTCAGGCTGCCCACAGCCCCTTCAGGTTTTGGGTCCCTACTGGGGTGCCTGAGCAGCCTGGGTGAGGAGCTGAGGGCTGTTTTCAGGCTGCCCACAGTCCCTTCAAGATTTGAGTCCCTATTGGGGTACCTGGCCAGCCTGGGTGAGGGGCTGAGGACCGTTTTCAGGCTTTCAGGCTGCCCACAGCTCCCATTGACTCAAGGTCCCAGCGAGGCTGGCTAGAATCAGGTTTCTGGGGTTTATTTATCTTCTACAATTGAAATACTGTTGCTTTGTGCCGAGGCCTAGGCAGGTAAGGAAGCCTCCTGTTTGTTTCAGCTCCATGACTTCTATAAATGAAACATTGTTACCATGAGCAGAGGCTCAGCCAGCCTAGGCAGGCAGTTGCAATGGAAGCCTACTGTTTACTCTAGCTCTGTGGCTGTTGGCTGCCATCTGGGCTGGTTAATTTGCATACAGCCACTCTGATTGGCTGGCGGACATGGCTTGGCTGGTGGGTGTGGCTTAGGCATCTCAGAGAGACAGTTAATTTGCATTTTACTCTTTTATTAGATTAGATAGCCTTAGTTTCATTTTCTAGATGAAATAACTGGAGCACAGAGGCTAACTGGGTGCCTAATCTTTGGTACTTGTAAATATATTATGTTACATGGCAAAGAGGTATTAAGGGTTGCAGGTAGAATTAAGGTCGATAATCTACCTTAAAATAGGGAGATTAACATGAATGATCTGAGTGGGTCCGATGTAATCAAGAAGGTCCTTAAAAGTGGAAGAGAAGGACAGAATTAAAAAGTCAATATGATATGATGTGAGAACTCAACTTGACATTGCTAGTTTTGCATATGGAAGGAGGGAACCACAGGCCAAGGAAGGTGGACAGCCTCTAGAAACTGGAAAGTCAAGGAAATGAATCCTTCCCCAGAGCCTACAGAAAGGAATAAAGCCCCACCAACACCATGATCTTAGCCTAATGAAACTCCTGTCATACTTTTGTCTTCCAGAACTGTAAAACGACAAATAATTTATGTTGCTTTAAACCACTAAATTAGTGGCAATTTGTTACTACAGCAATACACAAAAAAACCACACAAATATACTGAGTTACCAAGGATGAATTAGTTTGTGGTAGACATATTTTAACTCAGTTCTTTCTAACTCATATGGTCTACACTGTTCCAGACAGTACACATGCTATGAGAATTTAGTGAAAATAGAGATCACTTCTTAGAGAAAATGAGCAAAGTTAGACTTTGAATGGGGCCTTGAAGGATTAATTGGGCTTCAAATAGTGAATATATCAAAACAGACCAATTTCTGTCAATCAAGGAATGAATACACAAGATGCAGTGTATTCATACAATGGAATAATACTCAGCAATAAAAGAACCAATTACTATAAATACCATAACATACATAAATCTAATAGACACTTTCCTGAGAGAAAGAAACCAGACAAAATATAGAGCATACCATATGGTTGCAATTATATGAAGTCTAAAAACAGGCAAAACTAATCTATATTGTTAGAATCCAAAAGTGGTTTCTGGGAGGGAGGAAAACTAATTGGAAAGGAGCACAATAGAACTTTCTAGGGTGGAAAAATAATCTTATTTGGGGGTGATAGTTAAATGAATGTCTAGAATTTTCAAAATGCATGAAACTGAGCACTTAAAATGTCTTCATTTTATTGTGTTAATTATATCTTTTAAAAAGTATAGTGTGGAGACAGGGGTAACCATTCAATGAAAAAGCATGAGCAAGGGCTGAGAAGTAAGTTATGTGCGTCAAATTTAGTAAACAAAAAATAGTACATTGGCTTAGAAAAATTTCTGATTCCAGCTGCACATTGCAATCACTTTGGGAGCTATTTCAAATACAGATGCCAGTGCCAACACAGAAATTCCAGTTTAATTGACTTGTGGTGAGCCCTACGCATCAGTACTTTTATAAGCTCCACAAACAGTTCTTATATGAAGTCAGATTTAAGAAGCAGAAGCTTAGAGGCAGAACTAATAGATGATGTAAAATAGACAAATTATTAATGTCCTGGAGCACATGTTAAGGAGTTTTAGTTTACTTAGATGGAGATACAGATACAGTGAAGATTTTTAAACAGAAGAGAGAAAATAATCAGAGGTGTGAATTAAGAATATTTGCCTCTCATGTGAGAGTGAAAGGTGGAGAGGTGGATTAGAAGGCTGGCCCAATGAGCCAGGCAAAAGGTAATATGAGGCAGAACTAATGTGGTGACTTCGGGAATAGAAGAGAGCAGACATGCTTCGTCAGCCATTCAGCCAGTGATTTTTTTTTATTTAAAAAAGTATATATTTTTATTGATTTCAGAGAAGAATGGAGGAGAGCGAGACAGAAACATCAATGATGAGAGAGAATCACTGATTGGCTGCCTCCTGCATGTCCCACACTAGGGATCAAGTCTGCAAGCCAGGCATGTGCCCTGACTGGGAATCAAACCATGACCTCCTGGTTCACAGGTCGATGCTCAACCACTGAGCCATGCTGGCCAGGCGGCCAATGATTTTTTCATCTATATAAAGATATAGATGAACAGATTATATGGATTAATGCATTCATTTATTCAGGTAATCATATTGAGCATTAATATGCCAGTCTCCAGAAATAGACAAAAAGATAAACTGTGCCTTTCACAAAATTACATTCTAATGGAAAGCACAAATACTTTAAATGCCAGAGGCATTTTGGTTATATGGGGAGGGGTTGACAGAAAGAGAAAAATTTAAGGATGATTATGGATCAAAAAGGAAGTCAATAGGCAGAAAGACTCCTTTTAGATAAAGAAGGGAAAGAAAGAAGACAAGAAGTTTGTTTTTTCTTATTTTTACTAGTTTGTATTTGTGGTGTTTGTGGCATATCTAGATGGAAATCCTTAGTAGATAATGAGTGGAGCTGGAGCTTAAGAGAGAGGACTAGAATAGAGATAGAATACTAGACTCACTCAAATTAGTAACATTGGCCCTAACCACTTTGGCTCAGTGGATAGAGCATCGGCCTATGGACTCAAGGATCCTAGGTTTGATTCCGGTCAAGGGCATGTACCTTGGTTGCGGGCACATCCCCAGTAGGGAGTGTGCAGGAGGTGGCTGATCAATGTTTCTCTCTCATCGATGTTTCTAACTATCTCTCTCCCTTCCTCTCTGTAAAAAATCAGTAAATATATATATATTTTTTTTAAAAAATTAATAACATTGGTTTATGGTCAAAGTATAAAGACAGAAGAGGAAGGAAACAAAGAATAAGCCCTCAGGAATGCCCATGTCAATGGTTGCAACACATAACATCAAATAAAGAGCAATAACTTGGAGAGTGTGGTGATATAGAAGTCAAGGTGGGCATTAATGATGTAAATACCGAAGTGACATTGGTAACTAGATAAGCTTGTTGAATTTGAAATTAGAAAGTCATTAACAAAGCTGCTTCACTAGAATAGGTGGGGATAGATTAGAAGGAGTTGAGGGATATGCCGAATTTAAACCATCCTGATAGACAGCCCAGCCTCTCAATTTCTGGAGTGACCTGGATCCTCTTCTGTCTTGTTATGAAACCTTCCAGGGTATGTCTCTGAATCTGCAAAACAGAGAAGTGAACATTTAGCAAAAAGGCTATATTATACCAGTGACAAAATATCTGGGTTGAACTCCCGACTATGTCACTTATTAGCTGCATGATCTTAGATATTTGACTATTAGAAGTAATATAGTGGAGGAGTGATGTCAGCACAATGGCAGCATAGGAAGTTTTACCCAGGCTCCTGCTGGCTCCAGTGGCCTCTGGTGATGCCCGTGACACCAGACTCCCAGCAGGCTTCCGTGCTCACCCTGGCACCTGCTTACTCCAGCAGCCCCAGGCACCTAAAAGGCTCCAGGCAACTTCCACAGTAGAGCTCCCTGGATGCTTCGGGAAACACAGGCCTCTCTCACCCTGGCACCTGGCTTTTATGACACCACGCTGCCAAAGGACTCCCCAGACCCTGGCCCCCATTACTCCTCCCTCAAGTCCAAGTAGCCCAGTATAAAGAGAAACACCTTCGCCATGGGAGATGGAGTGTGAAGTGAGTACCCAACTTCAGCATAGACCCCAGAGCCAGCTTCCCCAATACCAGACCAATTCTCACAGCCCTAGTTGGCTCTCTGCAGGCTCAGTTGCCCCCAAACAAACATCATGGCACCAGGCTCCGGGTAGACAGACTCCAGGAACCCAGACCTGCACTTGCCAGCTCCAGTGGCTTCAAGAAGCTCTTAGTGCTTAGGCTCTCAGAGGGCCCCCGCAACCTCACGCTTCTAGCACACATGGGTGCCAGCCAACTCCTGCAGTCCCAGTGGCCACTGTAGCTCCAGGAATCTTCTTTGGCTCCAAGATTGCAGAGGGCTCCTATGAACCCAGGCCCTTGGTTCACTGCAGTGCCTGTTTGCTCCCTTGGATTTAGGTAGGTTCAGTGGCCTTGGAGCTTATGGCCCAACCCAGTACAGGCTGACACATATGACACCAAGCTCCCAGTTGGCTCCTGTGAACTGCAAAACCAGCCAGCTTCTGTCACACCTGGTCATTCCTGGTATATCCCAGAATCAGCCAGACTCTTGGCCTTAGATGAAATTTGTGGCCTCAGATTTCTAATCAATGCCCATGAACCCAGGCTCCAGTGGGGAGCCTCTGAACCCAGGTCCCCAATAGATCTAGCACCAGATTGAGCATCAGTATCCCAGGTTTTTTATTCACCCCAACATCAGGATGCTCAAGGACTTAAGCAGCAAGCCTGCTCATAGACATCACCAGACTGCCCACCCAGAATCACTGGAGAGGCTGCCTGGTGAAGGGCTTTGCCTTCCAAAGCCAACCTGTAAAGACTGGAAGTGGTGACTAAATCTTCACATATACAGACATCAACCCAAGACCACAATAATCTAATCTAATAAAAGAGTGATATGAAAATTGACCCCCACTCTGTTACACCCACAAGCCACACCCACAAGCCATGCCACCAACCAAGCAGGAGCAAATATGCAAATTAACTCAACTAAGATGGCAGCGGTGGCCACAGAGCTGGAGTTGCCCTGGGCAATGGAGGAAGCCAGGGCCCTGCAGACCCTGAGCTCTACTGAAGGCTACAAAGTTTCAATTATCAAAGATAAACAAATCCCAGACACCTGCCCTGCTGGGACCTTGGCTTCAAGCGAGAGACCAAGGCAACAAAGTTTCAATTATAGAAGTTAAATAAATCCCAGATACATGCTTTCAGCCAGGTACTCCAGTAGGGACCCGAACCCTGAAGGGGTGATAAGCAGCCTGAAAACGGCCCTCAGCCCCTCATCCAGGCTGGCCACACCCCCATAGGGTGAGGGTCCCCACTGAGGGGCTTGGCAAACTTGTAAACAGCCATCAGCTCCTCACCCAGGCTGGCCAGGCATGCCAGCAGCTGGAGATCCCCCGAGGGATCCCAGACTGAGAGAGAGCACAGGCCAGGCTGAGTGCACAAATTTTTGTGCACCAGGCCTCTAGTTATAAATAATCAGGAAAACGAGAACCACAAAAAAGAAACTAATAAAATTCAGTAGGTAGGAAGAAATGGGTATGGGGAAAAGATTATAGTTGATTCTGGATCCTAAATAGAAAATTTTCTTTCTGTAGTTTTTATAAAATATGAATTCTAAAATACCCAATCACCTATTTTACTTTATGAGAAAGAATGACTTCAGGTAATGGAAAAAAAATGACTGCAGCTCCCTCTCACCACAGGACCTTTTTTTGCACATGCTATTCCCTCTGCCTCACCCAGTGCCTCCCCCTCCACCTAGTTAACTCATACTCATATTTGAATTCTTAGTTTAAATATGACTTCCCCTGGGAAGCACTTCCTTGGCCTCTCAGTCAATGATATGTTTCATAGTGCTAAGAGGCTCCTTTTTTCAAGAATTATTACATTTGCAATTTTAAATATATTTGTATCATTATTTGATAACTATTTGACATAAAGTAAATATTCAATTTATAATTAGTGTGTAAATTGCTGAATGAGTGTGATCTTCCGAAAATATGAGCTATAACAAATCAATTTGCCTAGGCTTTTAGCAACAAATATAAAAGGACTTTCTTACATAATAGAGAATTGTACTGTTCAAATTATCACCCTAGAACTCCTTTTTGAGAAATTCATTCAAAGTTCATAATGTATGTTTTTAATTTATTCATTCTTTGAGAATAAAAATGAGTTTTGGAAACAGCAGAAGTTATCATTTGCCTATTGTGCCTTAGAGAACCTTAAATTATTAGAAAGATGGCTACACAAGCATAGTATCACCATTTGGGTCCCAAACTGAGCCATGTTCTTAAAGTGAAACTGATATTCTCATGTGGCTTATAACCAGCTTCTGAAGACAATTAGGAAAGGAGTTATACATATGAATAAATATTCTCACCAGGTTTTCCGATTGCCTGGCGTAGTCATTTAAAAATCTTATTTTCTTAGTGTTACATCTACTATACTTATCTGCTTCATTGGGTACTGGGGAAATAAATGATTGGTGAATATGAGCATTTATAGCAATTCTTTATATTTTGTTGATGTATTTGGAAACCCATAGTCCCTTCCATATGACCATCACCAACATCATTGTTCCTGACCCCTGTATTTCTCAAGCTGCTCTAGCTTAGGGGCAATGGTAGGATCACAGTAATAGTCATAAAGCATGGCTCTGCCTCCATCCATTCTGTAGAAATGTTAACCCCCAATCTCCTTCAGACATCTTCCAAATATTTCTGGGAACACACAGAGGGTATTTTCCATGGGATCTTTAGCTACCCTATGACAGTCACTATTCTCTTCCTCTCTCCCTCCTCACCTGCTATAACTGTCCTTGACAAGGTATCCTTCTACCACTAATGCCAAAAAGTCCCAGCTATGCTGCTGATGCTCCAGAAAGGGATTACTGATGCTGATGCCTGACAGAGGTGCTGCTTCCTGGTTCAGTGTCTATACGTATCTACATCGAGCCTGCCACTGTCTGCTTTGAAGGGTATTGATATCCACAAGGGCACTGGCTCCATTGCTGCTGAAACTACTCATCTGGTCTTCCATTTCTGCAGGAGTCACTGGCACCATCACTGGTGACAGCATTCTCAGCTACCTAGATTGGAATGGAAACAGACCTTTTTGCTTTTATTCAATGTCATTGCAGCCTATCAGGCTCTCAGGCAGGAGCCCAGATAGTGGGTCAGAGGACAACCTGAGTTATAAGTGTACATATTGAGTTCAGAAACACTCTCTTTTCAAACCATGGTGCACTGTTCTTTTAACCAAACAAGGATGCCTCTCACTTCTTTTCAGTGAAAGTACATTCTGATGATGGATTTGTTTATGCCATAGATTGTGGCAATAGTTTTACCAGTGTATGCTTATGTCCAACCAAACTCATTAGGTTATATATTATTATGTACTATATGTATATATTATACATATATTATGTATAATGTATGCATATTCTACATTAATATGTACAGCTTTTTGTATGTCAATCCTACATTAGTAAAGTGGTTTAAAAAATAAAACAAATGAAGCCTGTTTTACCTCACAGTTCTTTTCAAATAAGCCTGTGATGGGCATGTCTAACCAGGCCTGTTGTCCTACTCAGATGTACATGATTTCTCATGTGTGTGTGGGGTGGGGGGAGGGTGTAGGCTTCAGGCAATATTTCTGCTCATATCTAGGGTTACATAGTGTCATCAAAAAGTTATTTTTGACCTGTGGAAGGAGAAGGGAAGGCATCTGATTAGTGAAATATATTGAACTATATACTCTTCAACGTAAAATTTTAGTTTGAGGGTAAGGGTGTTAATATAAGCAATGCTATAGGCTCTGGGCCAAGAGGAGAATTGGTAGATTATTTATAGGTGATAAAATTGAGGGGGGGGGGACTAATGAAAGAGCATTTATATAAATCTACTAAATTCCTCCTTTATTTATTCTCAACTTTTATCTATTTAATTATACCCATTCGTTGGAAAATAATATAAGTAACTACATTGAAATTATTATATTGAATAACCCTTGTTATGGTTGTGCTAACATAAAATTTAAAGTCACTACTAATAATAATAGCTAATATTTATCTAGCCAGAATAAACTACTTTCTAAGTGCTGTGATGTATGTATGGATTGTTTTATTTCATTCTTACAAATCTTTGAGATAGTTTATATGTTCACTATCATCTTATAGATGAGGAAACTGAGTCTTAGAAAAAATAAGTAACCTTTACAGGGACACAAAGCTGGTAACAAAGAAGCCAGAAATTAAACACAGACATACCACAAAGCCTACGCTTGTAACAATCTCCTCTTAAAATTACTAAATACTACTGAGTTGCAAGAGCAAAAGGTAAGAGCTCTTATCTGATGACCCAGAATGGATGAAGTCCAGATTTCCATTGTCCTACTATGGTGGATTACTTTGTTACAGATTGATGCTTCCACTGGAGACAACTACAACAGACATATTGAAAAATTATCTTATATAATCCTATATAATAAAAACCTAATATACTAAGTGTTCATTCAACCAATCAAAGTATAATATGCTAATGATACGCTAAGGCCTCCTAACCACTCTCTATGAAGTGCACTGACCACCAGGGAGCAGATGTTCTGACTGGTAGGTTAGCTTGCTGCTGGGGTCTGGCTGATCCAGACTGAGCAACGGGCTGGACACACCCAGGAGCCCTCCTGTAGTCCCTCCCCAGATGGCCAACCTCCTGTGTCCCTCCCTGGCCCTGATCATGCACTGGTGGGGTCCCTTGGCCTAGCCTATGCCTTCTCACAATGCAGGCTGAGGGAACCCCTGCCCCTGAGTGCATGAATTTTGTCCACCAGACCTCTAGTCTGAAATAAGAAAACAATCCCATTTGCAATTGCATCAAAAGAAATAACAAATTTTGTAATAAAGTTAATGAAGGAGATAAAAGACCTGTACTTGAAAAATTATAAAGCATAGAAGGAAGAAATTAAAGACAATACAAATAAATGGAAACATATACCAAGCTCATGGAAGGGGCAAATTCACATCATTAAAATGTTCATGCTATACAAAGCAACCTACAGATTCAATGCAATCCTTATCAAGAGATAAGGATTGCATTGAATCTATAGGTTGCTACCAATGGCATTTTTCACGGAACTAGAACAAATAATCCAAAAATGTATATGTAACCACAAAAGACCCAGAATAGCCACAGCAATCTTGAAAAAAAACAAAATTGGAGGTATCATGATACCTGATATCAAACTATACTCAAAGGCTATAGTAATCAAAACAGCATGGTACTGGCATAAAAGCAGACACATAATGAAAATAGCCCAGAAATAAACTCATGATGATATGGAATAAAGACAACTTCTTCAATAAATGGTGTTGAGAAAACTGGACAGATACATGCAAAAAATAAAATTGAATCACTTTCTTATATCATATATAAAAATAAACACAAAACATATTAAAGATTTAAATGTAAGAATCCAAAACATTGTTATACTTTAAGCAATAAAACAAAATTTTAAAAAATTTAAAAAAAAGAATCCAAAACATGAAACTCCTAGTAGAAAACATAGGCAGTAAAGTCTTTGACTTACTCTTAGTAATATTTTTTTCGATACATCTCCATGGGCAAGGATAACAAAGGAAAAAATAAACAAATAAGACTACATCAAACTAAAAAGTGTTTGCACAGTGAAGCAAAAAACAAAACAAAACACTAAAAGACAATCTACTGAATAGGAGAAGATATTTATCAATGATATATCTGATAAGGGGTTAATATCCAAAATATATAAGAAACTCATACAACTTAGCCAAAAAACAAACAATCTGATTTAAAAAATGGGCAGAGGACCTGACTAGACAGTTTTCCAAAGAAGACATATATATGACCAACAGACATGAAAAGATGCTCAGCATCACTAATCATCAGAAAAATGCAAATTAAGTTCTTTTTAAAACTATTTTATTTTAATAATAATCATAAGGTTTAAAACTACAAAGAACATGCTCTTCATCAACAGGAGAGTTGTTAAATAAAATATGTATATTCAGTGAAATAACATGCAGTAAGAAAGCACAACTATAACACTTTCATGGAAGAAGCTACAAGACAGATTGAACAACTTACATAATATGTATGCACATACAGAATGTGTTTCAAAAGTACCCCCAAACAATCTAATCCAATAAAAGAGTAATATGCAAATTAACCATCACTCCAAGACACCTAAGCCATGCCCACAAGCCAAGCCATGCCCCCAGCCAATCAGGGCAGCTGTATGCAAATTAACCCAGCCAAGATGGAGGCCAGCAGCCATGGAGCTAGAGCAAACAGGAGGCTTCCATTGCAACTGCCTGCCTAGGCTGGCTGAGCCTCTGCTCAAGGCAACAATGTTTCAATTATAGAAGCCACAGAGCTGAAGTAAACAGGAGGCTTCGTTGCCTGCCTAGACCTCTGCTCAAGGCAACAAAATTTCAATTATAGAAGATAAATAAACCCCAGAAACCTGATTCCAGCCAGCCTCGCTGGGATGTTGGGTCAATGGGAGCTGTGGGCAGCCTGAAAACAGCCATCAACCCCTCACTCAGGCTGGCCAGGCATGCCAGCAGGTGGACATCCCCTGAGGGGTCCCAGACTGCGAGAGGGCACAGGCTGGGCTGAGGGATCCCCCCAAGTGCACAAATTTTTGTGCACCAGGCCCCTAGTACTATATATGATTGGTTCTGTCATCATTCTTGTTTTTAAAACAACTTATTACAGCACAATTGATAATTAACAAACTACTTGAACATAACACAAATTTCATGATTGCTTAAGTTCAATTTTATTCATGAGAAACTAGGTAAAACCAAAATGAGATATCACCTACACCTGTCAGAATGTCTATCATCAGTAAATCCACAAACGAAATGTTGGCCAGGATGTGGAAAAAAGGCAACCCTCATGCATTATTGATAGAAATGCAGATTGGTGCAGCCACTATGGAAAACAGTATGGAATTTTCTCAGAAAATGAAAAATGAAACTGCTTTATGGCTCAGAGATTCCTCTTCTGAGTATATGTCCAAAGAAACCCAAAGTACTAATTCAAAAATATATATGTATCCCTATGTTCATTGCAGCATTCTTTACAATAGCCAAGATATGGAAGCAACCTAAGTGGTCATCAATATATGAACGGATAATGAAGATGTGATATTAAAAGCATAATATGCTAATTAGAGTGGACAGCCAAATGCCCTTCCAAATGAAGCCGTGGCTTCCAGGGTTGATACCCTTATGAGGGATCCCACTGGTGCACAGTCAGGGTCAGGGAGGGACTGTGTGAGGGCTCCAGGGCTTTCCCATCTCACCCAGTCCTGATTGGCCAGACCCCAGCAGCAAGCTAACCTACCGGTCTGAACACCTACCATAAAAAATCAAAATCTTATGGACCTAGAGGGTATTATGATAAGTAAAATAAATCAGAAAGAGAAAGACAAATGCCATATGATTTCACTTATATGTGGAATTAAAAAAAACAAATTCATAGATACAGAGAAAAATTGATGATTGCCAGCTGAGTGGGAATTGGGGGATGGGTAAAAAGGTTGAAAGGGATTGAGAAGTGCAAATTGAAAGTTATAAAATGGCAAAATGGTCATGGGGATGGAAAATACAGCATAAGGGATACAATTAATAATATTGTAATAGTTATGTGTGGTGTCAAATGGGTGCTTAGACTGATTTGGTGATTACTTCGTAAGTTATACAAATGTTTAATCACTGTTGTACACATGAAATTAATACTATATGTACACCGTAGTTGAAAACTAATTACAACAAAACTAAAAAATTACCTGAAGGAACCTGAGAGATGCCAAGACAGCTGGAACTTGAAAGACCAAGATGTCAGAAAAAGGAAAACACAGAGAGGTAAGCCAAAACTCTCTGAGAGGCTCTTTCCTTCAGGGTATTTGCCTATTCTAGCTTTAGAGTGAGAGACTAACGCGGAAGAGGCCTGTGGCTTAGAGGCACAGAAGTTAACAGAGTTTTGGGTAAACTTAATGGACTAGAAGGAAAAAATGAACTTTGGGGCTACCATGGAAATCAGAACATCCCAGACACCCCACCACCACCACCAAAAAAATCAACCATGTTCTGCTCTTTTCCATCTTAAAGAGTTGCTGAATTCATGAAGGGCATGAAGGGCAACAGGCCAGGTAAAAAGCTAAGTACAGTCATATGACATTTCAGTCAGTGTCAGATTACATATACCACACTGTTCTCATAAAATTATAATGGAGCTGAAAAATTCTATGGCCTGGTGACTTCATAGCCATTGTATTGTAATTTTGTAGCACAAAGGTTGCAAAAATCAACAAGGCTGTGGTCGAGATGGCAAACAAATTTAATGGATGGATGAAGGTGACATTGAGGAGATTCAATGAGTGTTCCTGATGGGTTCACTAATGAAGAGTTGTTGCAACTAGAACATGAATGCATACCTGAAAAGGAGGCAAAAGAAAAGGAAACTGTAGGAGAAGGAAACGAAGAATCCCTCAAAAAGTTCAGAGTAGTGAAGATTAGCAGAAGATTTTGCAGACCTCAACAAGCTCCTTAAAAAGTATAAAAACAGACTGCGGGACTCAGGCACGAAGCCAACGCAATGTTGAAAGGGAGAGCGGCCTCTTCCAGGAACTTATCAGCACCACCACCCAGACAGGCCTTGAACACTGCCTGTGACCTGACAGCCACTCCAGCCAAATTCCTGCTGCCCCAACCATAGACGCTCAGACCCTGGGACTTCCACCTCCAAAGGTGCACCACTCCCACAGCAGTAAGTGCAACTTTCCCCCTCCCCAGAGGCAAACCTCCAGGTGCCACAAACCTCCAGATGTCACATTCTCACATTTCCAACATTTGCGCATTTCCAGCAAGCAGACTTCCAGGGCTCACCACTCCATAGGCAGCTTTTTGGAGTTACTGTGAGCCCCCACTGGGTGTGATTTTGTACAGACATGGGCATTCTGAATTCCTTCTTCCTGAATAACTGACCACAGACAACCTAGCTGCACAACTTCAGTGCCAGGGCCCCTCAGAGCATGTCAGAGCTCTGCGCCCACAAAGGCACTACCGCAGTTGTGCATTTCCAACTAGCAGGCACCCTGAGCCCATCTATCCACAGGGTGCCCTGGGAAGCTGCTGTGAGCCTCAGCTGCGTGTGATCTTGGACAAATAGGGATGCACTCCCCCAGCAGTAGAAATTCTAAATTCACTTGTCCTGGACACCTGCCAACAGACACCTCAAATATGCAGTTTCAGTGCCAGGACCTTTCAGAGTGCTTTAGTGCACCACTGCACTGTCAAAGGCACCATAGGTGCCTTTGTGAGGCGCCACTTGGAGTGCACACCTATCTACAACAAGTGCAGCAGCAAAAACTGAGTCTTCCCACCCCACAGCTACTGAACTCTGGACACAACAGGCATAGACTTTTCTGACCTGCAGGTCTCCCAAGCCCACCCCTCCACAGGCAGCCCTTGGGTGACACTGTGAGCGCCTGCTGGATGTGCACTTATACAAACAGGGGCGCATTGTTATGCCGTAGAAATGCTGAATTACTTCTTCTGAGATACCTGCCCACAGACACCACAATCCCATGGCTTCAGTGCCAGGGCCTTTCAGAGTGTGTCAGTACACTCTGCTAGAAAACACACCACGGGTGCCCCTATGACCTGCCACTGGGAAGCACATGTATCCAACCACAATGGCAGCAGCAAAAGCTGAGTCTTCCCACCCCACAACTGCAGAACTCTGGACACCACAGCCATGTCTTTCCAGAAGGCAGGCCTCCTGAGCCCGACCACCCCAACAGACAGTTCCAGGGTGCCACTGTGAATCCCTGCTGGGCACGTATGATTTCAACCAAGGGCACAAGACAGCAAAATTTGGGACACCCCCTACATGGCTGCTGACTTCTAGACAACTCAGTGGTGCCTTTCCAGCTTGCAGACCTACATCAAGAGAATCCAAATAGCTCAAGTAGGAACTACAGTGGACTACCAAACCCAGGAGACCTGAGAGGTCACACCAGTAGCACCATCCCCAAAAGAAACTGGGTAGCAAAGCAATCGGAACTACAATTAAAATATTACAGCAAACCATGGGAAGACAAAAAAGCAATCCACAAAGATAAAAAAAGAGGAATCACCAGAAAGGGAGTTAAATGAAATTGAAGCTAGTAACATATCAGAGAAAGAATTCAGAGTAATTGTTATAAGGATGCTCAAAAGGCTGGATGACAAATACACACAACTCAGTGAGAATTATAAGGAGCTGGATGAGAATGTCACCAACATGAAAAGGAACCAAGAGGAAATGAAGAATAACATAAATGAAGAACAACATAACTGCAATAAAGAACACAATGGAAGGCTTAAACAATAAACTAGAAGAGACAGAGGACCACATCCGTGAATTAGAAGACAAGGTTGGAAAAAAACACACAAACACAGGAGCAACTGGAAAGAAAATTTTAAAAGCAAGAGAATAGCCTAAGGGAGCTTGGGACAACACAAAAATAAAACATTTGCATAATAGGGGTACCAGAAAGAGAGGAAGGAATAGAAAACCTGTTTGAAGAAATTATGACAGAAAACTTCCCTGATATTCACAAGAAAAAAACTACACAAATTCAAGAAGCACATAGAGTCCTAAATAAGTTGAACCCCAAAAGAACAACACCAAGTCACATCATAATTAAATTGGCAAATACCAATGTCAAAGTAAGAATCTTAAAGGTTGCCAAAGAGAGACAGAAAGTTACCTACAAGGGATCTCCTATTAGAATATCAACTGATTTCTCAACAGAAATACACCAGGACAGAAGGGAATGGAATGAAATAGATAGATGCAAAACAAGGGACTAAACCCAAGAATACTATACCCAGTAAGGCTGTCATTCAAAATTGAAGGTGGAATCAAGAGCTTCACAGATAATAAAGGACTAAGAGAGTTTACTTCCACCAAGCCAGCAATGCAAGAAATGCTAAAGGGACTGCTGTAAAACTAAGAAAGAGAAAGACAAGAAGAAACACAAACATTAAGAATAAAAATGATGACAAACAAGTACTTATTAATAATAACATTAAATGTAAATGGAATTAAGTTCTCTAATCAAAAGACATAAGGTAGCCAAATAAATAAGAAAACATGACCCATATATTTGCTGTCTGCAAGAGACCCACCTCAGAACAAAAGATTTACAGACTGAGAGTGAAGGAATGGAAAAGAAATTTTTAGGCAAATACAAAGAGAAAAAAGCTGGGGTTGCAATACTTATATCTGACAAAATAGACTTCAAAGTAAAGGCCATAACAAGATATAAGGAAGGCCACTATATGATACTAAAGGGAGCAATTCAATAAGAACATATAACTTTGGTAAACATATATGCACCCAATACAGGAGCACCCAAATACATAAAACAACTTCTGGAAGATATCAAGGAAGAGATCAATAGCAATACAGTCATATTAGGGAACTTTAATACTCCACTGACACCACTGGATAAATCCTCTAAACAAAAAATCAGCAAAGAAACAGCAATCCTAAATGACTCACTAGATCAGATGGACTTAATTGACATTTTCAGAATATTTCACCCCATAGATACACAATATACATTCTTCTCCAGTGCACATGGGACATTTTCAAAGGTAGACCACATATTAGGAAACAGGCAAAGTCTCCTCAAATTCAAGTGGATAGAAATCATAACAAGCGTCTACTCAGATCACAGAGGCATAAAACTAGAAATCAACCACAATAAAAACATTGAAAAAATCACATACTTGGAGGCTAAATAGCATGCTATTAAACAATGACTGGGGTACCAAAGAGATGAAAGAAGAAATAAAAAGCATCCTGGAAACAAATGACAAAGAAAGCACAGCAATCCAAAATCTATGGGACACAATGAAAGCAGTCCTGAGATGGAAGTTCATAGCTCTACAGGCCTACTTCAAAAAAACAAGAAAAATTGGTTATAAATGATCTATATTTATTACTGGTAATAAATGATCTAACCCTACCACTCAAAAAGTTAGAAAGAGAGCAACAAGAAAAGCCCACAGTATCCAGAAGGAGGGAGATAATAAAGATCAGAGCGGAAATAAATGACATAGAGACAAAAAAAATATATAAAAGATCAGTGAAACCAAGAGCTTTTCTTCGAAAGGATAAACAAGATTGATGAACGTCTATCTAGGCTCACCAAGAAGCAAAGAGAGAGGACCCAAATAAACAAAATCAGAAATTAAACAGGCAAAATAACAACAGACCCTACAGAAATACAAAGGATTGTTAAAAAATACTATGAACAACTCTATTCCAACAAACTAGACAACCTGGAGGAAATGGACATATTTCAAAAAAATACAACCTTCCAAAACTCAATCAGGAAGATTCTAAAAACCTGAATAGGCCAGTAACTATGGAAGAAATTGAAAAAGTCATCAAAAAGTTTCCAGCAAACAAAATTGGACAGATATATGTAAAAAAATGAAACTAGACCACCAACTCACACCATACACAAAAATAAACTCGAAATGGATAAAGGACTTAAATGTAAAACGGGAAACCATAAAAATACTGGAGGAATACAAAGGCAACAAAATCTCAGACATATGCCAAAGCGGTTTCTTCACCAACACAGCCCCTAGGGCATTGGAAACTAAAGAGAAAATAAACAAATGGGACTTTATCAAAATAAAAAGCTTCTGCACAGCAAAAGAAACCATCAGCAAAACAACAAGAAAACCCACTACATGGGAGAACATATTTGCCAATGTTA
>PVJC01025527.1:0-24694 GCA_004026665.1 Murina feae | reverse complement strand
AGTGAGGTTGTATCCTATGCCGACTTTGGCATGTAAAGTCACTCTATCACCATGTGAAGTGAAGACTATAGCAAAACTTACTCTTGAAATCAGTGAAATCACCCAGAAAATACAGTACAGATCACTCAGCAAGTCCAACACAGCCACTTTCCCTCTGTTGTTAGGACAGATGGCTGACCTTCAGCTGAGTCCCAGATGCAGTGGTGAGCTTATCCTTTACAGGATGCAGATGAAAAAAAACATATTGTGTCTTAGATGCTAGAATCACACTCAGCTCATTGAGATTCTCTCACTGTGAAATCACAGCAGTTGTTCCAGTTGCTTTTCCTCCCTAAGGACATGTGTGTACTGGTAGAAAGGGGAAAGAAATACCTACACTACTTAAATGTTTCTCTTTCTCCAATTTTCCAAGTAAAATATTTGCCTTTGCATAAACTCAGTGTGCATGTGATATAACTGTATTCTAGTGACCTGGGACCTTGGATTTTCTGCCTGTAATGAAGGGTAGGTGGCATCCACTGGGCATACATTGTTGGAAAGGACCCCATAAATCTGAAGGCTGTCTGTAGTATTTTCTACCCACTATGAGCAGCCATGTGATTCAAGCAAATGGAAATGATTTCAAAAAACTGGGAAGTTGAACATCTTGACATGCACTCTTCGGGGATGTTCTGCCCATCATGGAGTATATTTAACTAACCAGCCTGACTCCCCAAAGCTAAGAGGGGTCTGTTCTGGAAGACAGCTGATCTAACTTTACATATTATCCCAGTTATCTTAGTTTAGAAAATCGTCTTATTATCAGTCTAATTTTTAATACCAAATCATTTTGCTATTACTCTTGTACATTTCTCTAAACAGCTATTACCCATGAAGACACATTTGAAAGAACAAAAGCATTCACAATTTTGTGAACCATTATCTCCATAAGGCAGAAACTTGGTAGAAGAAGAGGAGGAAGAAGAAGAAGAAGAAGAAGAAGAAGAAGAAGAAGAAGAAGAAGAAGAAGAAGAAAAAGAAGAAGACGAAGACGAAGATGAAGATGAGGAAGAAGATGAAGATGAGGAAGAAGAAGAAGAAGAAGAAGAAGAAGAAGAAGAAGAAGAAGAAGAAGAAGAAGACAGAAAATATAATAGATTGTCAGTTTTCCAGAGTGTGGCGGGCGTGAACAAAAGTTTATTAAAAATAAATAATACTAGACATCACATGCATAGCTCATTACACTTGGACATATTTTTGATTAGGGCAATGCTAGACAACAGCTCCTCAAATGAGATTTGACAGCAGGTAAATTACACAGTGTGAGAGTTTAAGTTGATCTGCAGAACAACGATGTCTTGATCATAAATAGGATTTGTGTGCTGGAAAATACATTTCATCATTAATGAAACAGACAAATGAATTGAAAAACATCCTATTGCACCATAGGTTTAAGTAGCTTACCTTAGGAATGTAATATGGGCAGTAAGTCATGCATAAAACCCTCTAAAAGCTCATTAAATCAGAATCAGTTTATTCAAAATAGCACATTTTTCAAATAACTGTTCTTCCTTAGCCAATTCCAGGATCTATTGTTTAACAGCATCAACTAAAATAATGGAAAATAAGGCAATTATAATTCATTATAAGTTGTTTCCCTCTAAAACTCTAGCATTAAATTGGTAATACTAAGTTCTGCAAATACGTTATGTGGTAAAAATTCTTGTGAGTTATCTGCTGGCAATGTCCATCCAAGTCCCTATGCCAAAATTTCTTCTAAAAATCTTCCATGGGACGGGCTCTTCAACTTTTGGCTGAGAATTTCTAAAAATCATAGTCTCACTCTTTTTTGAGGAATCTTACTGCTTTCGTGGGTTGCTAGTATGGAGCAATCTCAGAAAAGGCCGTCGTTGGCCAGCTGAAAGGTTAGTGGCAACATGCTTACTAAGGATGGCTACGATACACTGAGTGAGTATAGAGAGGGGCATATATCAAGTTGGATATCCATATCTACATCTGCAGCCTCCATCATTTCAAAGATCATTTGCATTCAAAGATCTCAAGTCACCAACGCATCTGTCAAAAACGTCAATAGCTGTGAAATCTGCCAGTCCTTCAGAATTCAAAGACTATCCTTTTAAAAAAGGCTGTGATTTATTTATTCAATGTTCCCAAGTACACAAAAGTAAATGGCCACTGAAATACATTTCCAAGTTTTAAATCCGTTGGTAAGCACATGAACCTATGCATGGGCTTCCCTTGTTACTTGTGACCTTAATACCAAACCTTTCTACTTCAGACCCAGCTGGCTGAGTACTGACTTCCCTTGCACTTCCAGAAGCTGCATCACATGTGATCGCCCAGTGGCTCCCTAAGAGGAGACTGGAGATAAGGAGCTTTGCAGTGGGTTCGAGCCTGGTGCACTCTAAGACCCAGGGCCCACAGCTGGGGTGCTGGCCTGGGATCTGAGTGCAGCTTTTCGGAGTTCAACTCCTAGCTTCTGTCACACCCACAGGCTGCTCCCTTTACTGCTGTCGGATTATGTGTGCACGTTTGCAGTTCAGGTTTGGAAACAACAGAGAAGCAATTAAGCTTTTTGGGTTTTATTTTATTTCATATGATTTGGGAGTTTTGACTTCCTCTCATCCCTAACCTGCTTCTATAAGCAGCAGCATCCTGCTTATACTTGGGCCATTACCTCCCCCATTGCCTGTGTTGTGGTGGGTCAGTCAATCACAATCTTATTACCTCCAATCCTGCCCAGAAGAGGCAGGCTCATTACTTAACCCAAGCCAATGAAAAGCTCTTTCCTGGAAATGGGTACCGTGAAGCAAAGAGTATGGGGATAGAAGGTAGGATTTGCCTAAAAGAGAACCTTTCAGAGCTCCTGGCTGGGATCCCCAGAACAGAATCTGTTGCTGTTCTTTCCAAAACCTAGCTGTCAGATTTAAATTTATAAAAGATGGCCAGCATTCATTCAGTGATTCTCTTACTGCTGACGTTGGCCAGTAAGAATTCTCTTAACTACTTCAGCTACTGCTTGTCCTGCCATCACAGGTCCCTGAGCAGCTCACATGAGGATGCATCCCAGAGCTAGTCCCATCTTCATGCGTGCAAACTCCCAATGCATCTGCATCCACTGTGCTGGGCAGAGCAGGGAGATGAGTGGACTGTGTGAGCAAGGGCAGGATACACTAACAGTTGGAATAGGAATGTGCATTTAGCTAACAGGGGAAAAAAGTGAGAGCATATTCTTTCCCCAAATTCTTCCTTCGTTAGGAAGAGGTGATATTTGTCCCACTGAGGAAGTTGGCTTTGAAGACAGCCTTTAGGGAGACAGTGCAGGTTTTGGAATCACACTGATTGAGTTCAACCCCCAATGCCATTCCTTACCGTGTGGCCTCACACAAGTCATTCATCCTCACTGAGACTCAGTTTCTGACTGTAAAATGGGGATCCTACAGAAACTATGTTTGTGTATGCCCGTGTGAGCATTTGTGTATATACATTACACAGACACACACTCACTCAGTACATATGCCTTCTGACACTCCTCTGGCAATGGGAAGGCGTAAGGAGACAGTCCAGGGGAAGGAACTGGATTTCATACAAAGCATTTGTTCTATATACACGTGTGTCTGGGCTCTGGTGTACACATAAATATAGCAACTTTTATTTTTAAAAAGTTTTTAACACATCTCCTTGCTGCAAAGCAGCCTCATTTCACACTCGGGGAGCACGCCTCCTGATAAGAGAGCTGACTTGCTCCACGTCTCACAGAAGGTCATGGAGGAATGGGAACTCCAGACCAAAACTCCAGATAAATTTTAAGCTCTACCGGTTCATCTGACAAACAGAAGCTTGAGGCCCAGTCAAGGATCTAATTGGCATAACTAAGGCATCACAGACCTGACAGAGTTCTGACGAAGGAACTGAGACTTTAGAGGAGGAACGAGAGGAGGGAGGATCCATGGAGGACAATGTACCACAGGAAGGAAGGTCGGGCGCTGGCTCTAGCCGCGTCAGCCCTGGCTGGGACAGCCCGCTGTCAGAGTGCAGGGCCTGTGCCATGTGGCCTTCCTGGAACCATCTGAAAATAGCCAAGGAACCAGACTGTCATAGCTCCTTCATCTCTAGGACGGGCCTCCTTCAGCTGGTCTCTCTGCTGCTTTTAGTTTAAGGCCTTGAACAAATGCTTGGGAGGAGAGAGCTATGATTCAGTCATGCTGACACTGTGTTTTCCTACAAGGCGTGAGCTCCAGAGGGCACTGGCTGTGCTAGTCCATAGCACATGCACAATGATTAATGTGGAAAGATGGAGGGAAATAAGGGAAAAGGTTGGAATGACTGAAAAGGAAGCTGAGTGAGTAAAGACAGGCAGGTGGGAGCTGTCCAGGTGGGAATGTGGGAAGCACCTAAAGGAAAATGGCTTTGGTGGCAGAAAGGGGAATGGGTTGGGCTAAGGAGTGTGGACCTCTCTTATCTTCAATTTAAGTCTTTATGCCTCTTCTCTCTGTCTCCCTATACATGTATGTACTGGTATGTGCAGAAGCATATGCACATCCATTGCATATGTGCATATATACATACACACACACACACACACACACACAGCTTTGAAATCTTGGGTCCTTCTATTCATTTCCTGTTTCTCAACTAACAATCACAGAAACTAATTTACCTTATCAAAAATGCAATTACCCAGTATCTTAGACTGCTATTTATTTGACAGCCTTCTAATTTTCTCACTTTTACCTAATTTGACAGGGAATATTATAGACATAACTAGTCTTTCAAAATGACTTTCACAAGGTTAGTTCACTTGTTAATTGACCCTCCGTGATGGCAATTTATGAAGCATATTAATTTCATCTGTCACTTCCAACACAAAGTAAATGTGGAAAATAGTCTATCTTTCATAAGGGACCTTGTAAAAGAAGGATGTCAGAATTCTTAATTAATATATGCATATTCTTTCAACCACTGATAGTGTGCAGAACTTTTATACTCGCTCATCTGAAGCTCTGTCTCCCTTTTATAAATGTTTTGTTATTTCTTTATGATGAAGGAGAGACACCTTCACCGAGGATTATTCTGCCAGGGATATAAATCACCACCTCAAAAATAAAGCAGCCATTTGTCTGGAAGGATTTCTGGAGTCCACAAAGGCAAAGTTTAATAAAACATCCCTTGGGAGTCATAAGGAAAGAACTCGTTTCCAGAAGGCTGAAGCGGAGCACTCCTGAGTTATTTCACAGCCTTGGTACATGTGCTCTGAGGGGTGGAATCGCACATCCTTTGCCCACTATAAGAAGAAAGATGGTGCCTCCAGAGCCTGAGTTGGAGCTTCTAAGGACACCTGCAGAAACAGAGACCTCGCCACTTGGACTTGACTTTGACATAGATCTTCTCTTGAATTTCTGAGTGCTCTCAATTCAACCTCAACCACAGCCACTGCAAAATCACTCTGGAGCCTACCAGTGGGAAAGCACTTGGCATAAGGCTGTAAACTAAGCAGACACAAGCGAAATGCTCATAGCTCACATTCATGCAGGAGAAACAGCAAAGCCAATAGAATCCAAGAGAATTTCAATATGGAGTGAGAGCAGCAAGACCAAGTGAGGGGCAGTTCTGGGCACTGACTCACAGGGAGGTGACAAGAGGGAATGGATCCAGGACACTGGGGAAGGGATTTCCCTTGGCAACCAAGCCATTGTGAACTGGGCTGGTCCCTCCTTCCCTCTCTTGTCTGAACATTATTGCTGTGGACTTCCTGCCACCATCCCAAATCCCTGACTCCTCCATTCCAGCTTGTAAATTTCACTTTAAATTCCAGCAACTTGGAAAGCACCTGTTCTAGCTCCAGCTCCAGCAAAGGTAGCCAGGCTTCCTCATAAGTATATATTTTTTTCTCCTGTATTCTACCCAGCTCTGAAATTTCCACCCATGAGGGCAGCGGGAGGGAGGGGGGTTTCTTATAAGCAAAGGCACCATTTCTTTTTTTAATATATTTTTATTGATTTCAGAGAGGAAGGGACAGAGAGAGAGAGAGAGAGATAGAAACATCAGCGATGAGAATCATTGATTGGCTGTTTCCCGCACGCCCCACACTGTGGTGGGGGCGGGGGGGGGGTGTGTCAAACCTGCAACCTGTACATGTGCCCTGACCAGGAATCGAACCATGACCTGCTGGTTCATAGGTCAACAATCAACCACTGAGCCATGCCGGCCAGACAAGGACTCCATTTCTGAATCTAGCCAAAGCCCCAACTAACAATGTTGGCTCAGGAAGGGTTCTGTGCATGAATTTCCATTGTAAATCATTCAGGTTCAGCAGGAACATTCTCCTAAAGCCTTTTAAAGTAACAGTGTCTCTGCCATTTGCTTCATCCTAAAAACTCCTACTCCCTTTATGAGGAAATTAAATGCAATTTTCAAGTTTGAAGGTCTTCTTGTAGGTGATTTCCAGATAAGATGAGGAACCTTTGTGGGAGCTTGAAATATATGTTTTAAAAAAGCCAGGACTTATTAATGCTGACTTTAGTCTCATTTATGTTTTCTCTGATCAAATAGAGATTTTTCACTTTCCACAGGCATAAGCAACTTGATAATAAGTCCCCTAAAAGGTTCATCCCTGGCTTTCAGCTAAGCACAAATTATATATGTTTGGGAAGACAAAGGGTAATCTTTAATTTGACAGTAATTATAAGAGCTGGAATTTACTTTGTTAAAGTAGAAAAAATATATTGAATAGTAATAAGATGTAAAAAGTATGCTAAAGCATACTCATCCCTGATTTTTCTAAAATATATTTTATAAAAGCATATTTTAGGGCACTTACACAAGAACCGTTTGACTTTTGATTGAGATCATCTATGCCAATGACTTACACACAACCATTTTTAAAAAATGCAAATTATGAAAGCGACATGCTGTAATGTCCTCATCAATCATAAAAAATACATATTTTGAATGCGTGTTGAAATGTATAATCTATACTCCATGGATCTCAGCATGAGAGCACTGCCAGAGCCCGCTACAGTGCAGCACATGTATTATCACAAACTAATTCCTCCCCTGCTCTGATGCTATCACACGATGACAGTGCTAAGATGCTGGTTGGAGCCACAATGTTTCTGTGGAGAAGAAAATATCTTCTTCATTTAATCCCATGTGCACACAAAAAAAGGAAGGCAGGTGGGGAAGTATGTGTGCATTGTGTGCCTGTGAGTGTGTGCATGTATGTGCACGTGTGTTCATGTGTGTGTGTGATGTGGAGAAACTTTCTTTTTTTTTTCAAGGTTAGCAAAAATATTTACTATAATGCTTTTCCATTTCTATTAGTAAAGTGGCTGAGTCGTATCCCCTCACTTTTACAGACACTGAAGGAGTACAGTTTATTGTATTTTACTTTTTACCAAATACAATGAAACTTTGAGGGAGGAAATTCATGGTTAAATAAAGTTTTCATGGCCTGAAAAATTGGATATTCCCATTAGTAAAATCTCCTTAAAATGTAAAGTCAGAGTGACATCAAAACTACCCACACAGCTGTGGACACGTGTAGGGTGGAGGTATTTGGGAATATTCGTGTTGCTTTAAGACTCTATCAGTGAAGAGAAAGTTGTTTTGAACTGACCTTTCTCCTCCCAGAAGCACAAAAATATAAAATTAAATAATGGGAGGGGGAAATAATCATGCGAGGGATAAATCAGGCTTGTAATGGAACTCAACTTGATCCACATGATCACTCAAAGAGGAGTGGGGGAGGGGCTGGCAGGTAAGGGAGCTGGGATAAAAGCTGGGATTTCTCCCATAATTCCTCATTTCACACAGCAAAGGCCTAACCCTCCGAAAGCACATGATATATATATATATTTTTTTTTTCTGGAATTAGATTAAAAACTTCAAGCCACCAAAACGCCTAAGTACCCATTCAGATGAAAAGGCTTCCAAAGAAGGGACATTGAACAGAAGTGCTCAAGCATAAGGCGCTCTGGTCAACAGTCCCTGCCTACATATAGCTGGATGCCTAGGAACAGCCATTGGTAAATATGCCAAGGAATCATCAGCTCGCTCCTTGCTTCTATTTAAACCATGCTGACATCGTGGGAAGTCATCCCAAGCAGGGCAGTCCTTCTGACACTGGGGCAGGGACAAATGAGCCAGCCTCTGGTTTCACAAACTGACCTTCCATGGGAGCATTCTATTTTAGATGAGCAAAGCTTGCTGGGGTGGGAAATGCAGAGCTCATTCCAATTACACATACTTGGAGCTTAAAGAGAAGGCTCCTTTGCAAAATACGCAAAGTCAGAAAGCTCTGCCAGGAATAGAATGTTTTAAGGCTTGATGGATTATACACACATATGAGAGAGAGAGAGATTGCTACTGGAGCCTAGCTCACCCTTATTAGCAACTTCAGTAAGGTGATTAAATTATCTGAATTTAATTACTAGCCTATTAACCCAGAGGATATGTGCTCCGATGCCTTGCTTAAAAATGTCACATGCACTTTATCCCTTGCACAATATTATAACAAGAGAATTAGCATTATTCCTCATTTCAGTTAACTTGTGTCAATGGGCATTTATAAAAGGTTCTTATTTATTTATCCAGCCAGCCAACATCCCATATATATTGAGATTCAGTATCTATTACTTGATAGTCATGCTATATTGATTGTGTCAGATCTAAGTAGCCAGTTCTTAGATTCTGATTTTCCCAGATGTATTATCATTTTTATCTAGATCTCTAGGGAATCCTGGAAACACCAGGAAAAACTGAAATTATCATCTCAAGCTCCCTTCCTTCTCCTCAAACTGATCTCTTAACCCGTTACCTGGTTCCATTCAGACTCCTCCCATAATTACCAGCACAACTTTGTTCTCAAGATTCTGATCTTGCCCTGTTCTCCATCCTATTGAACGGGTTGTTCCAGATGAACACACCCATCTAATCTTCAAACCTTTCAGTGGGTTGCCTGCTTCAAACCTTTCAGTGGGTTGCCTGTTCCTTCAAAGTAAAACCCACATTTTTAGCATGACTTATATGGTCCTTCATAATTCAACCTTACCTTCCCCTTCAGCCTAATGACCTGGCAATAGACTGGTCTCTATGCCACTCCTAAGACCTAGTCGTATAAGAGTACTTGGAATTTCCAGAATAACGGTGATACTTCATGCCTAGTACTTGTGCATACCTTGGATGGTTCTCTCCACTCCTGATACTGACAAACTAGACAGGATCCTATTCATTCTACAAGACAGGCCAGGTGTAAAGTCCCTGAGGAGAACCTTTCCTGGTTACTATGAAGGCTTATCACTCAATGCCTGTCCCACCCAAGAGGCCCATCCAAGCCTGCCACGAGAATCCTGTACCCTCGTCACAGTCTAGGTTAAGGGTGAGTAGGTTTCAGCAATTCTTGCCTATGCTGAAAACTCCTTTCCATCCCCCTCTTTCTCAAAAGGAGAAGATATCCTGTCTTTTCTCTCTGGTGTCATCATGTCAACAATTGATGGAGCCATGTTGGCACTAACTGGGAACTGGTGTTAGATGGGAAATGACAGAGGCTGTGATGGACCAGAGAGATGGAAAGAACCTGAGACCCTGATGAAATGTTTGAGCCACTATAGTCACTGAGTTTGCCCTTCTTCTGACCTCCTTGTTTGGTGCAATTTCTTTTTTCACTTAAGTTCAGGTCAGTTTGAGTTAGAGATTTCTGTTACTTGAAGCTAAAAGCTTCCTCACTTCATGGCCTTCTCTGCCATCCCTGCTCTTCCCTCGACTTGGCTTGGTGCCCCTCCTTAGTCTCCCCTTGCCTTCCCTTCTATAGCATTGATTTTGCAATTCTCCACTGACTATAAATCCCCTACCAGCAGGAGCCATGATCTTGCTAGTCTCTCCTCTCCTAGTTCCTGGTAAGTAGCAGATTTAAAACACACACACACACACACACACACACACACACACAAACATTTCAAAAAATCAAATTTGCTCAATAACTACAAGTTAAGGAATACGAGTTGGGAGAAAATTGATACCGTACCTTTTCTTACACTGACGTACTTTTGAGTATATAAGGACCCTGTGTGTGCTGTGTGAAAACTGTCTTCTCGACTTAAATGTTGGGTCCTGGCAATGTTATGAGTCAGATTCAACCACCACTTACTGAGCATCTACCCTGTACCATAAACTTCTCAGATTCTGCCTGAATTGATTGTCATGGCATTGTCCCCAGTGTGAGTATTATATTTCCTTCTTATAGGTATAGAAAACTAAGACAGGTGGTAAAAGTAACCACTAAAGGGTGCAGATTGAGTAAACAGAAGCAGGGGATAAAATCAAAGTTTTGGCTTTAGGTTAAGAGCATTTGCTATGAGAGCATGCAGTCAATAGCTGTGAACTATGAATGTTTATTTTGCACTAAGTATTTTTTGTTGCTGTTGTTATATCGCCTAGGATAGTAGTCTATCCTTATCCTCGGTTTTGCTATCCTTGCTTTCAGTTATCTGCAGTCAACCATAATCTGAAACAGTAAGTGGAAAATCCAGAAATAAACAACTTGTAAGTTTTAAATTGCTTGCCATTCTGACTATGGTATTGTGATGAAACCTTGTGCCATCCCGCTCTGTCCCCTTGGCCCAGCAGCTTCATTCTGTAGATACTCCCTGTGCATGAGTCACTGACTTAGTTACCAGCTCTGCTGTATTCACGTAACCCTTGTATTCACATAACCCTTATTTTACTTAATAATGGTCTCAAAGCACAAGTGTTGTGAGGTTTGCTGTTCAGATATGCCAAAGAGAAGCTGTGAAGTGTTTCCTTTTAAGTGAAAAGGAGAAAGTTCTTAAATTAATAAGGGAAGAAAAAATTCAATGCTGTTGCTAAGATCTAAAGAACAAATCTTCTATCTGTGAAACTGTGAAGTAGGAAAAATTGTGAAGAAGGCTGAGTACAGAACAATAAGATATTTTAAGAGAGAAGAGACCACTTTCACATAACTTTTATTACAGTACATTGTTATAATTGGTCTATTTTATTATGTTGTTGTCAATCTCTTACTGTGCTTAGTTTAGAAATTAAACTTTATTATGGGTACCTATGCTTAGAAACAAGATAGTATATATAGGTGTGGTACTATCTGTAGTTTCAGGCATCCACTGGGGGTCTTGGAGTGTATCCCCTGGAGATAAGAGGGGATTCCTGCACTTACAACATCATGAGGTAGGTGCTGAGATTACCTGCATTGTCCAGAGAAGGGATATTAGTAATGGACTAGCTGAGGTTCCAGCCTAATATGTGTCATTCCAGAGCCTGAGACCTTAACCCCACAGAGGACAGAGGGCAGCATCAGACCAGGCATGGTCTTTAGAAAAATGCACATCCAAACTGGAGGACTCAGTATATCTTCACAAAGCCTCCTGGTGCCATGAAACTGGCTTGCCTAGTGCACTTCCTCCTAAGTAGAAGGAGAAGGCCCAGTCTCATCTGGCAGTGGTTGGCCATCAGTCCATGCAGACAGGAAGCTCCATAATTAAACAAGGGGATACAACTAGCACGATACAGTTAAAAAGGGGAAATCACTGAGAGGGAGGCAGAGCAGGTAAATTTATTGAAAGAGTAAATGAGCCCTAACCAGTTTGGCTCGGTGGATAGAATGTCGGCCTGTGGACTCAAGGGTCCCAGGTTCAATTCTGGTCAAGGGCATGTACTGTGGTTGCGGGCACATCCCCAGTAGGGAGTGTGCAGGAGGCAGCTGATTGATGTTTCTCTCTCATCGATGTTTCTAACTCTCTATCCTTCTCTCTTCCTCTCTGTAAAAAATCAATAAAATATTTTTTTTTTTAAAAAAGAAAGAGTAAATGGTTCTGTAAGAAAACCTCAAGTTACGTGTATCAGCTTAACATGTGTAGTGGAACGCCCACAAACTTCTTCAACACAGACCTTCCCTTGCTGCCAGCCACATCTCCACTTATTTCTATAGGTATTTTAAAGGTTATTTCTCAACATATTATGAAATTGTACAATTTTATGGAATGTTATAAAAATATACCACTTCACAACTGAGATTTATATTGTGAAATTTTGTGAAAGAATTCATTACATGTTAAAAATGAAGTATAAGCCATTTTGAACTACAAGCACATTGCACATATATCTTCTATCATTCACACCTGTAATTAAATCTGAGTAAAAGGTTATAGAACCTTAATTATAGGGTGCGTTATAATGTACTCTAAGCCAAATTAAAGACCAACTTTTGAAATTATAACTTAAAAGTAATTTAAAATTTGAAATTATAATTTAATCTACAGATAGGTGACTGATGGTTGTTTCAACCCTACTTTTAAGCCACTTTATTGAGGTGCAGTTGACATACAAAAGCTGTACCTGTTCAATGTATACCGGTACAAACTGATGAGTCTGGAGATGACACCCTAAGAAACCACCACCACAATCTGTGCCTTAAACATACCCATCACTTCCAAAACAATAAGTAGTAAGCAGCCGTGTCTCCTTTCAACAAGCTACCTCAGTACCATGTGCCTTTCCTTCCTAGGATGTTCTAAACATGTCTCGCCCCAGCTAGGTGTACAAATCTTAAAGGTGCAGTTGGATCGTTTTTAAATATTGTCCAGGTAAGAGATGTAAGTAATGGACTAGCTGGGGTTCCAACCTAATAGGTTGGTAAATGTGCATATGTAGACCAAGATCTAGAACTTTTTACATCCATTATAAAATTTTAAAGTTTGAAATCATATTTTTGTGAGATTATTTGATATTCCATCCTGATCAGATACTAGGTTCTTGGAGGGCAAAAACCACATTGGTTTTATTCAACAATGGGCCCCAGTATGGTTCCCAGTATGGTGTTGAACACACAATACTTGATCATACATGTGTGTTGAACCAATACATAAACTGGGGGCAAGATGTAGCCATTTGGCTGACTTCTGGCTACTTGCCAAGGTAATTAACACTATTTTAGAATTTGAGATGATATCTTCTGTTCTTACTTTCTACATTAAAAATACCAATAACAAATGAAAATATTGATATAGAAGTATGTGTAGTAAAATCCTATATAAATAACATGAAGTGTATATTTAGCAAATGTCAATATGTTGACCTATTTCTTCATGTCCCTAAACTTAAAAATGAGTCTAAATGTGAAGCCCCATGAATTTCTAATACTTCTGACAACAAAGCAACATTTTCTAAGTTGACCTTTTTTATTAACCAGCTTTGGTTTTGGCACTATCTGTAAGATCTGTGAACTTCGCATTAATTTCAAAGATGGTCTTTAATGATCCCCACTTCTTGATATTTACACAGTTGGAGAATTGCCTGCCTTGAATGTAGGCTAAACCTAGTGACTGGCTTCTTCTAAGAAGGTGGTCAAAGTGATGGGATGTCATTCCTGTAATAGGTTACAAAAGACTGTGAATTCCACCTAACTGGTACTTTCTCAATTGTGCGTGTTGATGAAGCAGGAGGCCCCCATGGTGGGGAGCAGAGGGTGATCTCTAGCCAACACCCAGCAAAAAACTGAAGCACTCAATCTGACAGCCCACATGGAACTCACTACTGCTATCAACCATGTGAGCTTGAAAATAGACCTTTCTTCAATTGAGCCTGAAGAGGACTAAAGCCCTGGCTGACACCTTGATTGTGGCCTGTGAGAAACTCTTAAGCAGAGCTAAGCCATGCAAGACACCTGACCTAAAGAACCCATCCTATATAATAAAAGAGAAACATGCAAATTAACCATTCCTCTGCTATGCTCAAGCACACCCACCAGCCAATCAGGAGTGGGTATGCAAATTAACCCAACTAAGATGGCGGCAGCCATGGAGCTGGAGTGAACAGGGGCTTGGGTTGCCCCAGTGATAAAGGAAGCCAAGTTTCCTGCCTGTCCTGGCTGGCCCTCAGCTCCGCTCAAGGCTACTAAGTTTCAATTATAGAAGATAAATAAATCCCAGATACCTCCTTCCAGCAGGCAGTGGCCTCCGCTCGAGGAGGGGCTGGGAGCCTGGGTTGCCAAGGGGTCCCAGATTGTGAGAGGGCACAGGCCAGGCTGAGGAATCACCCCCCACACACACAGTGCACAAATTTTTGTGCACTGGGCCTCTAGTCTATAATAATAATCTATAATAATAAAAAGGTAATAAACTAATTAGACCGGACATTCTTCCGGACATCATTCCAGATGTCCTTCCAGATGAAGCCGGGGCCAGAGCAAAACCACAGCCAGAGTGAAGCTGCCCGGGTCCTGGGTGCCTGCCAGCAGCAGGAGGAGGGAAGCCTGGGTCCTGGGTGCCAGAGGGAAGCCGGTGCCTGCAGATGGGGGAAGGAAGGCCTACTCTTGCACAAATTTTCGTGCATCGGGCCTATAGTACGTTAATAACTGTGTGATGTTTTAAGTCACTCAGATAATTTGTTATGCAGCAATAGCTAACTAATACAAGCTCCCTGAATTTCTAGTACTTCGGATTATAGTAACAATGACTCACATTTCCAAGTTAGCCATTTTGATCAGTGACTCTGGTTTGATCATTAGTCTATAACTGACAAGAGAAGAATAACAGATATTTTATTCAAAACTTAAATGAGGGTCTCACAAAGTGCTGACACACAGATGGTGCTCAGTTAATGTCTGTGCAATGACTGATGAATAATTAAGTAAAGCAAATCATCTCTGGCAAAGCTGAATGACAAGCCAAGGAAAGCAGGTGAGGGATGAGGACCTGGGGAAAAGATGGTGGCTCCTCCTATAGAGCAGAAAAAGAGAGTGCAAGCACTGCAACCATGGAAAGTCTGCATCTTCTGGGCCATGACAAGAACCGGAAGCTTATGATAGAGTAGTGCTATCTTTGTGCACCATCTCTTACAATCTTTCTGTAAATGTATCTCCCCCCGCCCCTCCCGCCCATGGCCTAACATGGAACCCTAAATAACTCAAACATCAAAAATAAGGAATAAAATAAAGAGAAGCATTGTGGTTGTTCATTGACTCTGCAATCATTAAAAAAATGATGATATATGTGACTTAGATATTACCTCCATACTGACTGTATGAAACAGGATGCATGACTCCATTTTGGTAAGATTATATGTGTATTTACATACTAAAAAGTCTGGAAGGAGCTATATCAACACTGCTCATCTTGGGGTGGTGGGTTATGGGTGATTTTTACTCTTTTTATGCTTTTTGGCACTTTCTAGTTTTTTTAAGCTACAAACATGCATTACTTTTAGACTTAGAAAAAAATAAAGGTTATTAATATTTATTGTTAAGCACATAAAACAAGGAGATGCCCTAAAGATAACACTTTTCCTGTTATTACTGTTATTGGAAAAGACATCACATTGTGGAGAGTAAAACTCTGCAGCTCTTCTTCCTTCTGCCTGGAGCGGCAACATTATGACGCAACCGTCTGTGAGCCTGATCGATGCTAAGGGATTTCAGCCTGGGCTCATCTGAGCCCTTAAACCTTAGGTCCTTCCTGGCTCAAAGGTAAACCAAGAGAGAGACTAGTGCCCCTGCTGTTTTAAAGATTTTTAAAGAAAATTCAGTTAGTCCACATTCGCTGCTCGCATAACAGGGCCTTACTCTGCAGGTTTTTTACATCCTCAGGAAGCTTGGTTTGAACCCTGTAACAGTATTCTCACTGTTATTCAGTGCAACAGAATGTACCGAGGAGTTTGTTTAAAGTCTTTCCCTCTGTGAGGGATTCATTTTGTCGGCTTGGGACAGAGCCCAGGGATCTATACTTTAACACAGGCACTCAAGAAATTCAGATACCTGTTGTCGAAGGGATACAGATGGAGGCATACTGCTTTCAAAGGCTATCATTCTTGCTGGCGTGGTGCGTTCTAAGCTAAATATTTTTATCTGTATTGATATCTTCCATCTTTTTCCTGTTTTCAGCAACTGCGCAGATCAGAAGATAGAAATATGTTTCCTCAAAAAGAGTCGAGAGCTTACGTTGAAACAGTTTCAGGCATTTAAAAGTCTAACTTGGATATCCTTTAGCTAGTCTATTTACTCCATCACTTTAGCCAGCTGTCCACTTCTTCACCCATGGGGTGTACATTAAGTGTTTATGTGCTAAGCATTATGCTGGAGGCAAGGTATGCAAGGATTCACATCAAAGCCATATTGGACACTGAAGTCTCCTTGACTGGCTGAAGTGTGTCATGTTTATTGGACCGAAAGCCTGGCACATACTACACATCAACGACTCGCCAATTTGTTGGCAAAAGCATGTGACTTCAAAGACCACTGAGAAGACTGTCTGGCATACAGAAGCCACCCAGAAAGTGTTCAATAAACAAAGGGCGCTGGTGCCTGGAGGTCAGCTTCGTGGCATTCATCCCTTCCCCTCAGCCTCCCTGCTCTTACCCATACCTTTTTGACCTCCTGTCAGTATTGCTGCAATGAAAACAGATCCCAGCCTTCCAGGCAGGCACCCCTCTCTCCTTCACTCCATCTCCCATATAGCTATTTCCAATACATACCTGATTTCACCATTTCTTTATTTAGAAAGCCTCCGATGGCTCCCCACTTTCTCCAGTAAATGTTCTCAATCTATTGGATATTCCATCCCATCACAAAACAGGGTTCTATATGATGGAAACAAAAAGCACCCCTCCCAGGAGGATGTACATTTACAGGTGATTGGTTCTAAATGCAACTTGTTATTGTATTTAAGAGTTGGAGTAAGTTGCAGAATATTCAAATTACAGTAATATTGGTTAGAGCACATTTTACTGTGACACTATTATCCATCACAAAAACTGTGTGCCCTATCTAGGCCACTGGGATCCCATCAAGGGTGTGTATGTCATATTAATTAAAACTTACAACTTCCATGGAATACTATAAAGCAGTAAAAAGAGACAACATTATGCTAAGCAAAATAAGCCAGCCAGAGAAAGACAAGTATCACATGATTTCACTCATATGTGGAATCTAAAGAACAAAATGAACTGATGAGCAAAATAGATCCAGAGACATAGAAGCACGGGACTGACTGTAGAATCTCAGAGGGAAGGTGGGGTGGGTGGGAAGAGATTAACCAAGGAACTTGTATGCATAACCCATGGACACAGACAATAAAGTGGTGAAGGCCTGGGGCAGGGGGCAGGTACAGGCTAGAAGGGGTCAATAGGGGAAAAGGGGACATCTATAATACTTTAAACAATAAAAAGAGAACTTACAACTTCTAACCTGGAGGGTAAATGTCTCATGTGCCCATTACCATATCCTCTATTTCACTCTTAGGAAGACATTATTAACAGATCACAGACCAATTCAATTACACTCCCTGCCCCCTCATATTGTATTCTATTCCCCTTTCTAAACACACATTGAAATATTCTCATTACTTGTCAGGCTTATTCCTCCTCTCCCTGAACTGCGATGGTCAATACCATATCTTGGCTCTTATCTTCCAGGAACTGACCACAGAACATACCTCCTGACTGTGGCACTGGTCATGTGACCCAGGGTGCTATAATGAATCGCAGTGTGACTCCATTTTCTCATCATCATTTACCACGGGAGTGTAATTTGAAGTTATAAGGAAATTATGAAGATTAAAAGAGAAAATGCAAATGAAATACTTGGCATAGTAAGTGTGATAAAAGGGGAGAAGGCCATGCAGGGGAGAGAAGCACAAAGAACAGGAAGCATATATTGAAACTATGTTCTGTGCTAGGTTAGAGGCGTCCTCACCACAGAAAGAATGCTAGGAATGTGGAAAGCCGCTGCTCAGACACTCACCCTGTGAAATCATCTGTACACAGAAGGTTATAGCAGCTTTTCCAACAGAGATTTCATTCAAGGACCAGAGTTTAGTTTTATGAAAGATTAATATACTCATCCAGACACAACTTTAGTTCTCTCTATAACAAATAGTCTATCAGTAGAAGCCAGATGAACCTTGGTTTCTCACTGTAAGTGAATACATTTCCATTTTGGCTTACATATTCCTCTCTCATGAGCTTAATTAATAAAAGTCCATTCCCAGATACAAATCACTTCTGGATGTATACCAAGTCAGACTTCTAATCTATAAAGAAAATGACTATTTCCTGGACTGTTGACACAGTAAAGTCTTCCTAAGTGACCTTATCTCAGAAAACAACTGACCTTCCCCAGATGCTAGCTGACCACACTGAGCAACAACTGGGGCTTTGAGCTGTCTAGTCCTCCAATGGCAAGCCTGCCACATCCACCCTTATCTGCAAAGGCACACTCTCAAGTTAGAGCACGAGCCTCAGGAGTCATGGGTCAGGTCAGAGATCTTTGCAACTTCAGACCCTAACTCAGTAAGAACTCAGCAAATGTTTGCTGTTAAAAATAACGGAATGAAGACCTTTTATTTATGGCAAGGCAGATCTCTGACCTATCAGAGGATTTGGTCCTTATCAGATATATATAGTACCAAAAAAAAAAACTATCATAAAAGCTCAATGAATTTTCTATTGCTGATAACCCCATCTTTAAAAAAATAGTACTTTACAACAGAACACAATGTTACACAGTAATTGTTGATTTGATAATATCTAATGTAATGTCTACTGCCCTTCTGCAATTGACCCAAGCACCTGCTGAGTCACTTCAGTCATGCCCCCTTTAATAACAAGGATATATTCTGAGAAATACGTGGTTAGGCGATTTCGTCGTTACACAAACGTAATAGAATACACTTACAAGACCTAGATGGTATAGCCTACTGCACACCTAGGCTACATGGGATAGCCTATTGCTCCTAGGCCATAAGCCTGTAAAGTATATTACTGTACAAAACAACATGACATTAAATAAAGCACAAGAGAAAATGATGCAATTAAGAAATGCAGCAAACACTGGATGTCTGGCTTCTACTGAGTAACAGGGACCACTGTCTTACTGCAAAGATTTTCCTTTTATAAGAAGAAAGAGTATGCTCTGAAATAATTATAAAAAGCATAGTATAGTAAATACATAAACCTGTACCGAAGTTTTTTATTATTAAGTATTATGTATTGTACATATTGTAGGTGCTATACTTTTATACGACTGGCAGGACAGCAGGTCTGTTTACACCACAGCATCACCACAAACACAAATGTGCTTCACAAATGCCTTGTGCTGTGTGACATTACCATGGCTGCAATGACACTAGGCAATAGAAGTCTTTCAGCTCCATTATAATCTCACTAGAGGCATGGTACACGAAATTCGTGCAAGAGTAGGCCTTCCTTCCCCCAGCTGCCAACACAGGCTTCCCTCTAGTACCTGGGACCCGGGCTTCCCTCACAGGCCTGGCTTTGTCTGGAAGGTTGTCTGGAAGGACGTCCAGTCTAATTAACATATTACCCTTTTATTATTATAGATGGGACCACCACTGTATATGTGTGGTCCTTACCAAAATGTTGTTATGCAGTGCATGACTACAATTATGGATTCAATCATTTACCCAATAACAAAAACCATGGCATCAAGGATTAGGACCTAATTACTGCATACAGGAACTGTAAAACTATGTTCCAAAAGCAAACATTAGCCCTGGCCATACTGGCTCAGTGTTTAGAGTGTAGGCCCAGGGACCAAAGGGTCAAGGGTTGGATTCCCAGCCAAGGACACGTACCTTGGTAGCAGGTACAATCCCCAGTCCCAGCTGGGGCAGGAGCAGGAGGCAACTAATCATTCTCTCTTTCTTGTCGATGTTTCTCTTTCTCCTTCCCTTCTCTCCCTCACTTCCACTTTCTCTCTCTTAAAAAAAAAAAGAAAAGAAATCAATGGGAAAAAATAACCTCAGATGAGGATTTTAAAAATTTACTGAATTCTTATTAAATATAATATTCCTTATAAGTAGACTTGACCCTGGAACAATACATGGGTTGGGTACTGACCCTTTGAGCAATTGCCAATCTAAGTATTACTACTAGTCATACCTCTGCATACTCAGATTCCCAATCTTGAATCAAAAATACAGTTGACCCTTGAATAGTGTGTATTTGAACTGTGAAGTACACTTATAAAGAAAAAGGAATCAGTATACAATTGAGCTAAACTAATATAACTGTTCAAACTTTTACAATACTGACTTTCTAAGCATGTTCTAGAAAATGGCAGTGCTGATTGATAGGGTTTTTAAAAAAATGAATATCCCAATGATTTTAATTAAAGTATTCTTATTATTTTATTATCTAAAAGAAATTGCCAGCTTGGTAAGATTATTTATTGGCGTTATCCAAGAGAGGTGTAGCTCTTGCCTTTGGAATTAGGCAGACTTGTTCAAAACTGACATAGAGGTTATAAGACAGAGAGATCTGAAGTGTATGGCATTGTGGCTGGTAGCTGCTCACTTTAATATCATCCTCTAAGCAACTGCAGGGGAAGCGACAGCAGACGTGGCAGAATGACATCATCCCCCCAAAAGTTCCGCATGAAAAAAGTGACCCCAGAAGAGAACAGAGAGACCTAGAATCAGGGAAAATGAGAAGAAAATATGAACAAATCTAGAAACATCACATTAATGAAGCTACTTCTAACAGGTCTGTTGTGTGGAGGAGAAAACACCACTAATTCCTGCCGTGATTATAGCTGTATATTCATTACGATTTACCGATGTCTGCATTCACGTGTCGCTTGGCAGCTACGGACTTGTTAAAGCTCCCACCGAAACGGGCTGCATTGATCTTCTGTCTGGTTACTACCTGCCTCTTCTTAAATCTGTACTTTCTGAACTAAGTGTAAACAAAGGAGGTAACATAAGCCAGCAGTGAAAAATACCTAGAGGACATTCTAAGTGAACTCTGTTATGTAGATGAATCACTCACTCATGTCCACTGGGAGCAGGTATGATTAAAAGTGATGTAATAAATGTGTGTATTAAAAAATAACTTTGGGGAGTTTTGATCTGATCAAGGTGACTTTAGCTACATGGAAAATAACCATAGAAAACACTATTTGAATATACATGGGACCAACGGTACAAGATGTATTAAGAGGCAACTCAGGGCATTTTTTAAAAAAATTATTCAGGCAAAAGTCTCACTTGGCATAAATTCAGGTCAGAGTAAGTTGGAGTTGAATTATCTTCCTTTCCCTTGTTGTAAACTCTACTGGTTGTGAGTTATGAGGAATCGAGGCTAGTTGTATTTTTAGTTACACCCAACAGTGTGAGGGCTACCAGGTAGCCTTTCTTTGCACCTTTGGAAATAATTCTATTAAAGTCTACACTGGGTTTTCTAACAATGCAGTCTCTGAAATTTCCAATGAAAAAATACCCATATCTGGGTTCAACACTAGAGCGGGGCATTGCACCTGCATTTTGATAAAGCACTCCAGGAATTCTGATGCATTCGCACAGTTGCTAACCACTGCTCTAAATAGAAGCCTACAGAGAAGCTGTCAACAGACACAGACATAACGAGATTAATATAATTGGGTCCTGAAGTTGATGCTATGGCTTCTAGCAGTTGAGGCCAATAGGGCCCAAGGTTGGGTTATGTACTGTTCATTTCCCGACAAGCAAATTAATGCCCATTCATATGCAGACAGTGAGCTCTTCCTGGTCCTGGTCTCCAGCAGAAATTAGTCTTGTTGTTTTGCAGACAGGGAGCAGGTACCAGCCCGTGATGTGTCTCATTTCTCTTTCACAAAAGACTCCCTTGATGAATGTAGGAGTTTCACATTTTTCTCTTTCAAAAGGGCAAGGCATGGTGGTGTTCCAAGCCCTTAAGAGAGCTGTAGAGAGCAGGCAGTGTTAATGTGAGCCCAGGTAGGTTGATTTTTTCTCTCTCCTGCAATAGAATTGACATCTCCATTATGCAAATCAAGGCGACTGCTTAAAAGGATGCAAATACCATTGTCTTTTCAGTCCAATATCCTTCACTGTTTTAGACTGCTGATTTCATCAACAGCATTAATTTCCATTCAGACCCTGGGTTCTCAGTGATTACTCTGCAGCTGCTCTTTCTGCAGAGAAATGGAGATGAGTCCACTTGAGTTTTATGAAAAGAAAAATAATTCGTTTGGGGGGTAGTCGATATTTGTCGAAGACTCTTTGGGAAAAGGTTAAGTAATCAGCTTCCAAACACAAGTCTTGGATGCGTGTTTTCTTCCTGGTGACTCTCTGTGGTGTGAAATGTCACCGTTGGGAGGCCTGCAATGCACAGCTGGCTCCTTCAGCTAGAGGGACAGCTTTCTGCAGAGAAGGTAGCCCCCTTATGCTTGCTTCGACGCCTTTGCACCTGCTCTTGTCTCCTCACACCTTCCTTTTTCCTTGTCCCTGAACGTGGCCAAAGCAATTGGCTTTAGACTTAATTTGATTCCCTCCACCTCCACCTAGTGTGGATTTGGGGCGCAGATTATTCAACTTCTCTGCTCTTCCATTAATAACAGACCTCAGGGCATAAACTATTAGGAATTAAAACAAGCTGGTGCCAGCCGAATTCTCAGCACAATGTCACACACCCTCAACAATGCAGACCAACTAGTGAGTTAGCTATTGAGCTGGACTAGGGTGAGGAGAGTGGGGCACTTGCTTTCTGAAAGGAAGTACCAAAAACTCAGTTATCAAGATAAATAATATTTTAATGCAATATTTTTTTCAATTCAAAATTAAGGCAGAAAACTGAGGATGAAAAAAAACCCCCTCACAATTTTAAACATAGACAGGATCAGCCACAGTGCCAAGACAAGCCATAGAGGAGCTTAAGGCAAAGGGAGGCTCGGCAATACTGATGCTGTCTTTATTTAAACTTTTGGTATTTTGTTCATGATGGATTTATCTGCATGAATTTTGATCTTGCCTTAATTTAAAAGTTTGATATTTTGTTCTTCATAGATTTTTTCTGCATTCATTTAGAGTTTTTAAAATGTTGCATTAAAATGTAATTTCTCTTGATGATAGGATTTTGGCCCTTCTGGCAAGTGTCTCAAGGATTCCATTCACTTCCTCTCAGCTGGGGCTCTGCTGACAATTACCATGTCCCACAGGAAATCTGAGTTCATCCCAGCCCTGTGGGGACCCTCCTATATGCTGGGCTTCCCAAGTGCTCCACTGATTTTTGCTGAACGAGTGTGACTTATAAAGTAATCCATGGCTTTGCAAGCATTTGTGGCTTTTACACGTGCTTATTGGTCTTCCAGAATAACCTGTAAGCTTCGTCTCATACAGGTCACCCCAAAATGGAGGAAAAGCATCTAAAAGATGAAAGGAAGAAGGGGTGTCCTCAAGGGTACCACCTATACTTTTAAAGGTTGTAACATGCACAAGACAGTGGGCACACCAAGGGGGCTGAAAATCCAGTTGAGTCCATCCACAAGTAAAGAATGTATGCATTTTTGAATTTGGCAATATCACTTTCTGTAGTCCAAGCTGGTACAGCTGTGAGGCTTCATATGATCAGAGGGGGCACCCTTTTGCTGCACAAAGACACCATATGGGCTAGCAAAGCCCTTGGGACAATATTCTTTGGGTTCACCAATAATTATGGAAAAAGTATTTGTCAAGGAAAAAGCAACTCTAGTGTGGTATGTACCTACAGCATGGAGAGGGGGTTTCCTGAAGCTGAAGAATAAAGTGGGAAGAGTACGGGCTCTGCCAGGTCCTGGGCTGAGGGGGGAGTGCTGGAAGTGCCTGGTGAGCAATCACCTGGAACCAGTTCATGCTTCCAACATGAAGAATGGGGAGGAGCAGGACGGGTGCTCTGACAGCCTAGCTGGGCAAGTGGACTTGGACGTGAGTCAGGGTGAATGCATTCTGCAATAGCTCTTTGCTCTTTGAAGCCTGGAGCCAAAAGAGGGCACTGTGGGGCAGGAACTGCCCAGCCCTCCCACACTTCTCGGTCTGTCTGCATCGCTGGTCCCTGCTCTCCCCACTGCCCTCTAATGCCTGGTAATAATGAATGGTGTTTAATTTTTTTCCTAATGATTCATTGGACATTTTCATGGAAATCTGGCCATTCAATTTACCAAAAGACCCAGAACATGTTCTAGAATCCAGTTATTTCAGTCACTTAGCAAAGCACTAAGATAGACCCCCATCCTCAAATGAATCCCCGAAAGTCAGCTCAGTCATGTCACAAAGATGTCTCCCTTGGGTCTCTAGAACAATCGCATAATTACTTTCTCAAGCGTTTACTTAAAGGACAAAAATAATTAAAATCACCAATGAGAAACTGACCAGGATCAGGTCACTTCAGAGAACAATGAGCACAGATAAAACCACATAATGACTTTTTTTTTTTTTTCCATGAGACCTTGTCTCCATTTTTGTGTAGGACTTTAATGCATTAAAGCTTTCTCTGTTGCCAAGGGTCTACAGATAAGATCACATAGACATCCTTTTACCCCAGACGAAATGTACTTCCTCTACAGGCCAGGAGCCATTCCAAAATAAAACGGAAACAAAAGGGGAAAACTATGTGAGAATAACTGGGTGCAGCAAGAAGGCCTCTGGACCAGAGCTAGCATTTGTACAGGGAGAGTGTGCGGGGAAGCCTGCCAGGTCTTTTATAATTAAAATACAGTCACAAAACATCTACCACCAGCTCCACAGAACCTATTTGCTTTTCTCACTTTATTAACAAAGTCATTTCACTATCCAACCCAGGGCTTTGTTTCAACTTATTCTGAAAAAGGTAAAAAAGGCACACACACATTATACTATGTAACATTATCTGTAATAATCAAAGGGCAATATGCTAATTG
>PVJC01025526.1:0-24748 GCA_004026665.1 Murina feae | reverse complement strand
TATTAATTCAGATTATATATGTACTAGAGGCCCAGTGCACAAAAATTTGTGCACTTAGGGGGAGAGGGGGAGTGTCCCTCTGCCTGGCCTGTGCCCTCTCCCAGTCTGGGACCCCTTGAGGGATGTCCACCTGCTGGCTTAGGCCCGCTCCCCAGGTGATCGGGCCTAAGATGGCAGTCAGACATCCCTCTGGCAGCCCGGGAGCCCTTGAGGGATGTCCACTTACCAGCAGGGAGCAGGTCTAAGCTGCAGTCAGACATCCTTAGTGCTGCTGAGGAGGCAGGAGAGACTCCCACAACCACCGCTGTACTGGCAGCTGGCAGCCTGGCTTGTGGCTGAGCAGAGTTCCCCCTGTGGGAGTGCACTGACCACCAGGGGCAGTTCCTGCATTGAGTGTCTGCCCCCTGGTGGTCAGTGTGTGTCATAGTGACCAATCATTCCCAGTGATTCTGCTGTTAGGCATATTTGCATATTATCCTTTTATTGTATAGGATTATATAGGATAGAGGCCTGGTGCATGGGTGGGGGCCAGCTGGTTTGCCCTGAAGGGTGTCCCAGATCAGGGTGGGGTTCCTGCTGGGGTGCCTGGCCAGCATGAGTGAGGGGCTGAGAGCTGTTTGCAGGCGGGCCACAGCCCCTTCAAGGAGGGGGTCCCTGCTGGGGTGCCTGGCCAGGCTGAGTGAGGGACTGATGGCTGTTTGCAGGCTGGCCACAGTCCCTTCAAGGTGGGTGTCCACCCCCCTGAGGTGCCTGGCCAGCCTGGGTGAGGGGCTGATGGTTGTTATGCAGGCTGGCCACAGCTCCCATTGACCCGATGTCCCAGCAAGGCTGGCTGGAAGCAGGTTTTTGGGGTTTATTTATCGTCTATAATTGAAACTTTGTTGCCTTGAGTGGAGTCCACAACTGGCCAAGGCAGGCAGTTTCCTCCATCGCTGGTGCAATGAAACCTCCTGTTTGCTCTGGCTCTGTGGTTGCCGACCGCCATCTTGGCTGGGTTAATTTGCATAAAGCCACTCTGATTGGTTGGTGGGCATGGCTTGGCTGGTGGGCATGGCTTAGGTGTAACGGAGTGAGGGTCAGTTTGTATATTACTCTTTTATTAGATTAGCTATTACAATGTATGCAACAGTAATATGCAAACAATATATAAGGGGCATGAAAACAGGAGAATTCTAGCAAAAATATATTAAATAGTAAGAAAGGTTAGTGGTTGCAGCCTATGGCAATATGAAGATCCTGCCTCACAGCATCTGATGACACCTGCATTCTTATGGACAGAGAGCAAGTTACACTGGGAGAAGAAACCCAAAGCTCCAATGGGGATTTCAATGAGTGAGAAAGGCAGGGGATGGAGACCAGAGGAACTTTGTGAAGGTAAAGCAACATGGAATGCTTCTGTTTCTTTGTACCACAAAGCCCCTGGAAGTGATATTAAACTAGTTTATTTTACTTTCAAAGTTATTTGTCTATGGTTTCCTCTCAAAATACCCTTCTCTGAGCCCCACATCTGAAGTGACTAGCTCTCTGAAGAGTTTGGATGAACAATTTCAAGTAAAAAAATGATTGAAAATAATTCTATGGTATTAATTTTGCTACTTTGCACAATGGTGCTCATGCAAAGGAGAGCAATGGTGTACTAGTGTTGGCCCACAGATGTCTCTTTCAGCATACCATTTCCTGATTACGCAGTTGGCCACAACGACCCTCCCTGTTGCTCTCAAGGCTATAAAACTAATGCCACAGAAATCTAGCCAAAGCAAATCAATATGATCAACATCATTTGAAATCTGGAAATGAAAGTCATTGTTCAACTGTGGTGGATCTCGTTATTTCCCCAAATGCTTTACTATTCCCAGGATTCACATTTTTTGCCACTTGACTTCTCAGTTTCTACCACTAATGGCAAAGTGTATTTCCCCAATCCCTGACTTTGGGTTGAAACATGGGTTGCTTTGGCCAACAGAATGACAGGGAAGTGATAGAGTATGAGTTCCAAGTTTACATCTTCCATGTTTCCACGTGTCCTCTTATACCTCTGACATTGCAATGAGAACATTCCCTAGCTCGCGCACACATCCTAAGCATATGATGAGCCATGAGGAGCAGGGCTGCATCAGTAACTATAGACTGAAGTAGAGCCTCCCCAGCCAACCTGGACACCTACAGTCAGTAGAACCACTAGGTGAGCACAATCAGATCAAAACCCAGAACTGCTGCTATGTGATCAACTTTAATTGATTGTTGTCTTAAGTCACTGTGTTTGTTGTATTGTTTGTGTGTATGCTAAGAACACCAAAGATTTACTATCTTAGCAAATTTCAAGTATACAATGTAGTATTATTAAATATTAGAGGCCCAGTGCACAAAAATTTGTGCACTCAGGGGGGTCCCTCAGCCCGGCCTGTGCCCTCTCGCAGTCTGGGACCCCTCGGGGGATGTCCACCTGCTGGCATGCCTGGCCAGCCTGCGTGAGGAGCTGATGGTCATTTCAGCCTGCCCACAGTCCTTCAGGGTTTGGGTCCCTACTGGAGTGCCTAGCCAGCCTGGGTGAGGGGCAAAGGGCCGTTTCAGGCTGCCACAGCCCTTTCAGGGTTTGGGTCCCTACTGGGGTTCCTGGCTGGAAGCAGGTATCTGGGATTTATTTAACTTCTATAATTGAAACTTTGTTGCCTTGGTCCCGTGCTTGAAGCCTGGGTAGCCCCTGGCAACCCAAGATCCCAGCCTGGCAGGTATCTAGGGTTTATCTTCTATAATTGAAACTTTGTAGACTTGAGTAGAGCTCAAGGCCCGCAGGGCCCTGTCTTCCTCCATTGCCTGGGGCAACTCCAGCTCCATGGCCACTGGCATCTTAGTTGAGTTAATTTGCATATTTGCTCCTGATTGGTTGGTGGGTGTGGCTTGTGGGCATGGCTTGAGGGTGTAATGTTGTGAGGGTCAATTTGCATATTACTCTTTTATTAGATTAGATAATAGAGGGTGGGGGAAACGAGGAATTGTTGGTCAAAGACTACGCATTTTCAGTCAAGCCACAGAGTTGTATAGAGGTTTGTTATGCAGGATTAATGCTGCAATAGAAACCAGTATCAGCCTCCATAGGATTCCCACAGTGAGCACTGCTTCAGGCACAACACGCAAGTGGGAAAACAGGCCTCCATCACTGAGAAATCCCTGTCCCTCTCTTTTACTCTCTACCATCTCCCAACCCAGATGAGGCCACTCCCCTTCCTCTTGACTAAGCATTAGAATTATGCCTTCCCCCACCCATACTACAATTCAAACTTAATTCCTTGATGAACTAGAGCTTCCTCTACATGCATTTGATACCACAGCTACTTTCTCTAAGCCTTTGTTCTTGTTTTATAAGTGGGGCTAATTATAAGTTTTCACTATTTTTAAATTAAGTACATATAAAGTGCCTAGAAAGTAGTAGAAACCTACTAGGAACTCAAAAGTAACCACTATTATCCTGACACTTGAAAATCACTTTCATGATCTACCTTAGGACCTAAATATATAAAAATTCCTTTTGATATAATCATGTAAAAGTAGTTAAGATAAAGATCACTGCTAACTCATTCCAACTTTTTAAATATACAGTACTTAACACTAGACTTGAAAATATTATTTTCAACATGTTTTTTTGCTATAAATAATTTTAAAATTGGTGAATTTTTAAATCATCTGGAAAGTGTTCCAATCCCTTTGGAGGTGTTTCACTCTTGATCAGCCTTAGAGTTTAAGACTTAAAATGGTAAATTATCATTTTTGTCCTTTACTGAACCAATACTTAGTGAGCAATGATGTACACCAGGCTGTATGCTAGTTGCTATGTGAGATTAAAGGGGCATAGATAATTTCTTCTTCCTTGAAAATTATAGAATGTTGGGAAGCTGGAGTGTTAACATACCAACAACTGCCCAAGGTGGCATGTGCTGAGTCAGTTGTGAATAAAACTAACACTGAGTAGAAACTAAGGTAGAAAATAAATGGAATACTCGAATTGGTATAATTTAAGGAAAGATTAACAAAAGGACTATTGGTAGAGATGATGGCAGGGTATATGTAAACCATAAGGAGAGTACAACACTGAAGAAGTAGTGACAGTGGGGTACTACCACTACCCAAGACCTTGTGGGGTGAGAGAAGAAGGTACTTACCTGGAACAAGTAAGTGAGTCTTGTAAAGAAGCTGTCTGACAGGAGCAATGATTTGATGGGGGAATCCATCGAGCACAGGGCAAGGGAGTATGTTCATATTATCCATACTTGTCAGCCTCCCAGAACAGACAGCAAGGTAGAGAGAGGATCTGAATGAGCAAACAAAGCATATTCAGCACACCAGGTCATAGGAACCAACACCTGAAAAGATATTCTCTTAACCTACTGATTGAGATATACTTATGAGTGTAATGGTAGTCTCATCAGTGACAACTCACCTCTGGGCCCAGACTCTTTTGGTCATTTGGAATTTGAATCAAGTCAGAACAGACCTTTGTAGACTCTTCTATAAATCCAGAGGGCATTTGAAAAGATGAGTCTTGGATGGGATTGTAGTAGGCTAGGAAGTGAATGAGGAATTCTGGATTCTTTCCATACTTTTCCTCCGGGGGGAGAACACAGGTAATGCTCCTCAAATTATCTTCCATTTATCCCTGCTTGTTTATAGTCAGAGAGATTCTGCCAAAACATCCCATAAAAGAAAGAAAAGAGAGATGAAGAGAGATTATTTCTTAGCTAAACTCCTAGGTAAAGTTTTAAACATCTTCAAATTGAATTATTTTCATGCTAGTTAAAATAGTTGGCACGGGATATTTTGTATGACTCTAAACTTTTACCTCCATTATTTTCCTGGTGGGGGGTGAAGTTCGCTGCTTCACTAATTCTGGGCAATGGTATCACTTGGTATCATCTTCTTTGGGTTCAACATAGCTCTGAAGAGATAGCCATATTTGGACATTTTCAGTTTCTTGATTCCGAAATGCATTAGTTTGTATGTATATAGAGCTGCTTTCAAATTTGAAATGTTTTTGTTTTTAATTCAAATAAATGTACCATCATTGTCCGCAACTCCTAAAGAGTTCATTGCCATTTTTTTTCTTAGCATCATCTATAGGTGAGAATGCAAACAGCATGTCAAGTCCTCCCTGGCATTTCTGATTCTCTGAAGGTTTTATTTATACTAGCAAAACAGGATTGATTGTACTATAGAATAAACAATGCCCAACTTATGTAGGAATGTTTTCAACATTCCATTTTCCATTCACACATGTTCTTAATAAGTAACTCATCAAATAAGTCTTATTTTCTCTACTCTTCAATGCTTACCTTAGGGGCTGTTCTTTTTCCTGATATTGCAAGGTAGTAGTAAATAATGCCATAGTTAAGACTTCAAAAGCACATCATAAGCTTCTCATTTCTATTGCCTATAATAAAAAATCTATATGATAGCCACACTTTCCTAAATTACTGTCTCAAATAATATGCTTTTTTCATCTTCTTTTTTCTTTTATATCTGAATCCTCTACTTTAAAGCATCAAATCTCTTTTAGATAAATACCAACCTCCTTAATATGACAATTATGCATTTCACAAATATTTATTAAATGCTCTTTCTGAATAGGTACTATTATGCATGAAGAATGTATCTATATATATAAAAGCCTAAGCAACTGTTTGGTCTTCTGACTGGTAGCTATGACACAAATGATCACCAGAGGGCAGATGCTCTGACCAGTAGCTATGACATGCACTGACCACCAGAGGGTAGACACTCAACACAGGAGCTGCCGAGCTGCAGTGACTTGGCAGCTGCGGTTCTCACCAGAACCAGAGAGGAGGGAGCCCAATTCCCAGGTGTATCACCAGAGAACCGCCCTCTCACAATCCTGGACCACTCAGGGGATCTCAGACTGCCGGTTTTGCCCAATCTCCTCAGGCCAGGGCGAGGGACCCACAGGTCCACGAATCTGTTCACTGGGCCTCTAGTTTAATATAATGTCCACACTGAGCTGCTTTCTTTTTTCTAACATTCAACCTTTTCTCAATCCCTTTACATTACCTCTGTTGCATATACGAGCTTATTTCCAATCTCTTTGCCGCCATTTTCCCATAAATTTCTACTCCTTTTTCAGAACTCTTCAAGCAACACCTTCTGTGAGAGTCCTAACCAAATCCCTCTAGCTAAGTTTTCACTCCTTTTTTGATCCCAAAGAGCAAAGTCTCTCCTCCTTTATTACATCTTTTGTTACATTTGCTGAGATTGTGGCGTGCGCTCTCTTCTCTTCTCTTCTCTTCTCTTCTCTTCTCTTCTCTTCTCTTCTCTTCTCTCTTCTCTTCTCTTTTCTCTCTCTCTCTCTCTCTCTCTCTCTCTCTCTCTCTCTCTCTCTCTCTCTCTCCCCCAAATCTGTGAGTTCCAGAAAGTAAGAGCTAGAATTTTTTTCATCCTAAGCTCCTAGCATAGTGTATGAGCTCAAAGGTTTTCTGAATTAATTAAATTGATGAACTTACTGAGTAGAGAACAAAGTACTAGATGAAACGCTGAGAAAAAATTCTCTCACACACAATTAAAAATTAGTCAGCTGAGATATGATGTATAACATGGTGATTATAGATGATATCACTATATTGTAGAACTGAAATTTGTGAAGGCAGTAAAACTAAAACGTTTGCACACAAAAGAAAAAAAAGGTAAATGTCTGAGGTGATGGATGTATACATTAGCCCAATGAGGGAAAGCCTTTTCCTATGAATGTATATCAAATCATCACACTGTACACTTCAAATATCTTGCAATTTTATTTGTCAATTATTCTCAATAAAGCTGGAAAAAACATTCATTCATTAAAAATAAAAAAAAATATTTGACTAAAACTAAAAGCCATCACTGAGGCCACTTGTTATTTGGAACTTCAACATCAGGTTGAAGGTTGATAGGCTAGGTCTGGATGGAATTACAAACCCTAGCATATACATTACTTGTTTGCCATCCATTCTATCTCAAGCACAGCCAATCAGGGTGCCTATGTCTCCTAGGAAGCTGCTCTGCACAATAAGACAACCTCAAAAACAGGGAGAAATTTGGAGCTCAAAGAGCCCTAATCTCTATGCTTATGTGCCTTATGTCACTGTCTCTCCAATCAAACTGTAGGCTTCTCCAAGAAAAAGGATTATGTCTTGAACTTCTGTATTTTCCTTTCTCCAACCCTTTGTTTCTCACAGTACTAAATACTCAAGTTATTTCAAGGAAGAAAATGTTTCTGGAAAGAAGAAAGAGGATGAGATTGTGTTAGTTCATGATCATCAGCTGCTGGAACAAATATAGCTCCAAACATCAGTGTATTATCACACAGTAAATATTTGTTTCTCACTGTGAACTACTCTGCACCCAGAGATCCTGGCTTCCCTTTTGTGGTACCATCACCAAGGACTACAGCATTGTTCTCATTCATGCAGTAGAAAGAAAACGAAAACTCAAGGGAGGCACACCCACAACTCAAAAGTCTTGGCCCAAAATGGCCCGTGTCATTTCTGTTTCTATTTCATTAAATTCCTCACATGACCACTTCTACAGGCAAGCAGTGGGGAGGTGGAGTCCTTACTGGGTAGTATCTCCCTCATAACAACTTGGGACATCAGAAGAAGGAGTACTAATTTTGATGTTAAATTAAGCTTTCCCAACACAGGAGTCTTTCTTGAGTAAATGATAATAAAAAGGCATACTTCCGTGAAATTAATTCTATTTCTCTAAAAAGGAAGCTTATTGTCATAATAAAATTCAACCTCCTGACTCATCTAGTCTTTTTTTCTTTCTTTTTTTAAATCCTCACCTGAGGATATTTTTTCCATTGATTGTCAGAGAGAGTGGAAAAGAGAGGGAAGAGGGGAGAGACAGAAAGAGGAGAAAGAGAGAGAAACATCAATGTTAGAGAAATGCATCCACTGGTTGTTCCCATACACGCCCCGATCTGGGGCCTAGGATCAAATCTGCAACCCACATACATGCCCTTGACCAGAATCCCTTTGGTCAGGCCAATACTCTCACCACTGAGCAATGCCAGCTAGAGCTATTATCTATAATAACAAAAGTGTAATAGGCTAATAGACTAAATGGCCGGACAGCAGAACGACCATCTAGATGACCACGCTACAACACACACTGGCACCAGGCCAGCCAAGGCAGGTATGATACGACTGATCAGAGGGCCCCATCATTGCCCCACAATTTCTCCACAGAGGGAGGCCCAGGCCACCCTCTGTGGGGTGATCGATTGGGGGGGCCCAGGCTACCTGGCCAGCCTCGCTTCAGTGGGTAGGTGAGGCCTCCCTCTGCAGCACGATCAATCATGGGACTCCTGGACTACAAGAGGGCACAGGCCAATCTGAAGAACCCCCCCCCCCGTGAACGAATTTCATGCACCAGGCCTCTAGTACTATATAATAAAGAACTAATATGATAATTAGACCAAATAGCACAATGACCATCTGTACAACCATTGGACAACCTTCCAGATGAAGCCAGGACTGCAAGGGCCAGCCAAGGCTGCAAGGGGCTGCGAGGGCCGAGGCCCTTGCAGGAATTTTGTGCATTGGGCCTCTAGTTTCATATAAACCACTTCTCCTGCTACAATTGCTGCTTATCTTCTGAGAATCTCCATTAAGAGTCAGAATTTTGATGTGAGAATTCAAAGGTCATCCTCTCTTCTTAAAGATTATTCTGGATATACAGAATTTCCCAAAATGTGTTCTGCAAAACACTGTTTCATATGGAAATTGTCGCTAGCAATTGAGTTTGGGAAGTCCACATGCTATGCTTCCTTCCATCTTGAAGGTTCATAACACATATTAGCAAAAAGAGTCTAGAAAATGCTATAGTAAAGAAATCTGTTTTTACTTCATTCAAACAAATATCCCTCAAACTTATTTGGTCACTAAGTTTATATTTTATTTATTTAGATATTATTTATCAACTTCAAAACGCTGTATAAGAGGACAAAGTAATAAAAATAAGAACTAGCACTGATTGAAACCTCTCATGTGTCAGATACCACGCTATCTGGTTAAATGATAACACCACCCTATAAAGTAAGAATCATTTCTCCACTTAAAGATGAAGAAAATTAGGCTCAAAGAAATTAAACATCAAAGTTCCTCCTTAAAATGTAACTCATTTGGGTCAGTGAGAAAAATAACTAACACATTATGTATTTCTGTCTTTTCAGAGATGTTATCTATGAAAATAAAAAAAATGATATTTATGTTCCAGCTTAATTTCAGATTTGCAAAGGCAGTCTAGCTAAACATCCTAAGAAATTAGCTTGTACCTTTCTAGCCAGGCTTTACAGAACATATGATTCAGTAGGGAGAATGAAAAAATAAAATAAAAAAAGAAGGAGGTTCTTGGCCCTAAATATAAAATTTCCCACAGAAGATGTTTCTCCCTTTGGGACCAATAAGTTCCAGTTCCCAAGAAGTGCTGGGAATGAAATTTCTACCAACAGCCTTGCTAGGTAATGACAACACCTCGTTAAGTTGTATAGGCCCATTCTTGAATGCTTAACTATTCACTTGGGGAATTCAAAGAGTAGACAGTTTGTTCCCATTTACCACCCCCATCTCCCAGAAATGCCTAGATTTCCTAAAATTATGATTGTGGCATATCCATCACTGCTTTCATTTGGGGAAAGGAAGTTTAGAGGATTAGAAAGGTCATTTGATCAGAAATCAAGAGCTCTTTACTCTAGCCTCAGTTCTACCAAGAACATCTGCGTGGCTTGAACAAGTAAGTTTACTACAACAACTATTATTAACTTCTATTTCTGCTCCTCTTTTTATTTGCTAGATGCTACGGTAAGAATTCTCCACTTATTGCCTTATGTAATCCTCATTTCCTCGAACATTAGCATTTATCACTACCACTTTACAGATAAGAAAACAGAGCTGGAGAGATCAAATAACTTGCATAAAGTCATACACAGAGTGGGAGAACTTTGGCTCTGTGATTCCATAATCCAGATTGTTAGATTCTGAGATCCATATTCTTAATCAGTTCCCCACCCTGTCTTCTCTTTCAGCCTCACTTTTTTATCCCAAAGTAGAGGGAACTTCCCTACTCATTCTCTAAGGTTTCTTCCTACTTAAGCCTTTCATGATCTAAAAACAAAAACAAAAACAAAACACTTTAAAAGTTTTACTTCCTTCTAGGACCAAGCTGTAATTTCTGGTAGTTGCCACTAATTAGATATTAATAGATTTCTAAATTATGACATGATGTCTCAGATATTAACTGTCATTACAGGGAATCTCAAGTTATTATCTCTCCACAAGGAAAAATGTTTGTGGATTAGTAAAGCAAATGATGTCAATATTGTTATTTCTCCAAAAATTTAACTCAATCAAAATGGTACACACAAAAGAGGCAAGGAAGACTGTAAATCTAATGAAACTTAAGTTTCTAAGGCCCTGGGAGAGGCCCTAACAATTCTGTACTGATAATTTTTGTATTATTTTTCTTAAAGAGGGCCCTCCTATTGTATAAGCTTTGGGATTCACAAACCCAAATCCATCACTGTTTAGTAGCTCTACAGTTGGTCTACCTGGGATATAAATCCTGGCTCCACCACTGAATAGCTGTGTGATCTTGATTGTGTTACTTAACTTCCCTGTCCCTCCATTTTCTCTTTTGAAAATTGGGTTATAATAGAGGATAGATCATAGGGTTACTGTATGAATTAAATAATTTATTACAGCATAGCATTTATCACAGAGCGCATAAAGTGATCAAACTATTAAGTATTTCTTTACTACTTTAATAGAATATATGGATACTCATAACAGATATACTATTTGAGCAAAATTTGATGAGCTGCAATACTTATAGATAGTTGCTACTTTGGCTAGAGTGCCACTATTACTAAACACCATTTAAAGCACTCTTTTTACTCAGACCTAACACAGAAGCATAGAATATACTCATCATTGATATACTTAGCTATATCAAATATCTTAAATCTAGTTGCCACCCTTAGTGTTATTTTTTTGGTTCTTCACTTTCCTAGTAAGTCCTTGAACCAGCTCTCCTCAATGCTGAGTTCTTAATGATTCAAATTAAACTTTAACCTATCTTTATTGTCCAAAAGCACATATTAGAGATGTTTTTGTTTAGTTTCTTTTCATGTTTAATTGACAGCACAGTAAGTTACTCTCTTAAGTGGAAATAATGATAACGGTCCTTTCATTGGCTTAACCTTTTACAATGATTTCAACTAAAGTTCATAATGCTATGATGCAGTCCAAGCAAGGATCACTATTCCATTTTACACACAAAGAACTGAAGTTCAAGACAGTTAAATGGCTTGTCCAAGTTAACACAGTAAGTAACTAGGGTACAAGAGGAGACCCAGAACTTCTAAATCCAATTCTAAGATTCAAGGTTTACACTGAGTAAAATTTTCAAAACTCAAGTCCCTTCCTCAGATAATGCTTTTTATATCTTTTTTCTAAAACCTGTTTCTCACTAGAGATTTATATATTAAAGGGGATTAAGACTTTTTCCTATAAAATACATAAAAAATGAGAGCAAAGTAGAAAAGTGTTTTAAAATGTATGTAATACTCTTCTTATGATTGTCTGGAATAATTTCATTGAGACATAGCTCTGAGAAAGCTCTCATTTAACAGGCACCACTGTCGGGGCCAGCCTTATGCATGTGTAGATAAAACGAAAACTGTCTGGTGAGCATTATATGTGGAACTGGGGAAAGTCTCCTAACACAGAGAGCTCCTCTCTGGTCTCACTGCTATGCTAGAGCATCTGCCTTTGTTTCTTTTGGAAACTTAGTTTTCAGGTGTGTAAAAACCCCCGAATAGTCTACTTTTTAAAAGCTACCAAAGACAAGTATAGACCAATGCCACAAAAGCAGGCAAACTGAGACTATAATTAAGAAGGAGACATGGCAACAAAGAGGGGCTGCGGAATTTGAAATTAGACGATATCAATTTTAATACTACTGAATTTTTCCACTCCAGTATGCTGCTTCTCAGCTTAGTGCACTATTTTTTAAAGTTACTACTTAGTATTTTATCATCCTAGATCTCTCAACCTTCAGAGTTCTTATTTTTTTCCACCCTCTTTAATCAAGTTCATTAGTGATCTTAAGAAAGAAATAAATAGCACATTGATGAAATTTTCAGCTGTTTTTTTTCTTTTGAAGGTGGTAGAAATATCACTGAAAACAAATAAATAATACAGACTGTCTGGCAAAGATATATTGAGGTCTAATTTAGAAATGAAATGCAAGATATTTCCCTAGGAATTGATAACATAAAATAACAGTGTCAGATGGAGCAAAATAAATTTGGTCATAAAACCAAGACACACGGTCTATGAAAATGAAAGCATATTTGCCATCACCAATAACTAAAGAAGCTACAAAACTATCCTATGCCTGGAAGAGCTGAATATCATATAATGTTACCCCAAAAATCAGAGGCCTTAATAAAGCCACTAGTAAAAGGAAGAATGACTTTCAGCTTAAGAGACAAGTGATAATGATAATAATAATAACAATAATAACACTGGGGGTGGGGTGGACTGAGGGCATGTGCCAGTGGCTAGGGGAGGTTAGAGAACGTCAATGGGGGGCGGGGGGGAAGGAGACGTATGTACTACTATTTGTTAAACTTTAAACAATAAAATAAAATAAAATAAATAATAATAACAATAAGAAAGCCTTCTGTTGATTAGCACTTCACTACTTTAAAAGCACTTTCATATATATGGTTTCAATTATTTTTCAAAATAACTCAGTGAGGTAAACAAGAGAAAAATTATAATTCCCATTTTGGAAGAGAAAATTAGAAGTTAAAGTGAGGAAGTGATTTCAACAAGGTTATTTATTTAATTCATGAATTAAGATCATCATAGAATTTCAGAACTCAAAAACATATAGTACAATCCCCTCTTTTGCATATAAGAAACTGGGTCTTAAAAAGGAAAAGTGACTTCCTCCTGAAAAATACAGTTGATTATTGCAAAACAAGCACTTGAACCCAAATTTCTGTTGCCTCGTACATGGTCTTGAAAGGAAAGGATAATTAAATAGGTCCAGATTGGTCATGAAATTTTGCAGGAAGAGTGCAGAGCTGCCTTTAATGTTAGATGAGAAAGAGATGTTCACTAAGATATATGCAATAATATTGACATTTGCAATGGAATAAATTAATCCAGTAGATATAGTCCAAATAAATAGAGGGATGAAAATGACACCAACAATGTGGGCACTGATTTATGAACAAAGTCTAAAAGTTTAAAGATGCTAAATATGCATGACTTGTCTAATGACTGAGGAAAGACAAGGAAGTCTATAAGTACGTGAAGGGTACACATGCTTTGGAGGAATCTTTTAGAAGCAAGGAGGGAAAAACCAACACCATTGAAATTAATAGGACCCAGTAACTAAAGGAAAAAATAAAAATTGAACATAAGGAAATATTAAAAATGAAATTTATTATTTTCTAGATTTGTCTTCAAGATGAGAGGTGGAGTTTGTCATTTGGGACATTTAAAATCTAATTGGACCAAAATACCTTCGTCAATGACACAGGAAACCATATTCCACAAATACACTGGAGCTAGAGCACAAGCCCTACAGGTCTTTTTCATCTCTCATTTTTGTAATCCTGGAACCATGCAATGCTGTTTTGATTTTCATTTATTTTGAAAGCTGAGGCTATGTGTAATAAGAGTAGTTGACTCTGGGTGTTTATAACTCCTATGCCCAGTGCAGGGCCCTAGAGATGAGTTTGCTAACTCAGCCAAATAGAAGGAGATCAGAATTGACTTTATGAAACTGCTTCCCACATAAATGAGAAAATTACATGTAGCAGTTTCATGAGAGAATAGATGAGTATGGCCCATTTTCCCTCAACTCTACCCACCTGCCTGCTCCCACATGAAAGGCCTGGGGAGGGGGTGGGAGAAGAGTAGAGAGTCAATGGGGATAAAAAAAGGGGGCATCTGTAATACTTTCAACAATAAAGATAATAAGATGAAATGAAATGAAATAAATTTCACACAAGAAACTGAGTAGGACCCACTCTTGTACCAGAACAGTGCGTATAAGCAGCATCCTGGCTGAGGCAAAGGTTGTACCACTATCATTGTCTTCTTCTTCTTAGTATTTTAAATGTGTTGACTAGATCATTGGGCATAGCTTTGCCATGCCCACTAGCATGAGATACCTGCTTGGAGTGGACTTACCTTGTTCTCAACACCTATGTCCTCCTGGATCCTAATTGTATGGTCAGCTTTCCTGGCCCCTAGTACCCATGTGGTTTGATATAAATGTAGCTGATGTAATTATAGTTGTGATGCAAATTAACAGAACTGAGACTCGGCAGAACTGAGACTGCCTGCTAAGTGAAGAGAAAGAATAGTTGAGTCTATCTCTGACTCTGATTGCCTGCTTACCCTTCCCTTCCCCAGGACAGTATCTGAATCTATAAAGCACCATATGTGGGCATGAGTGTTCAATAAATATTTATTAACTAAGTGAATGAATGAACCCCAGACTGCTTGATTGGCTAAAGCTCAACCATTGCAGTCTTTGTATCCCAGATCTTGGGGATCTGTTTCCTGGCTTTGTTTGCCCACTCACTAGAGGTATCATCCTACTGACCACTTGGGGTACTGACACACAAGTGTCTTTAAATAGAATTATTTTCCAGATATCCTAGTGGTTAGGCCCTACTTACAGTGTTAGAATTATATAGATTCTGACACTAGCCTTCATGTACCCTAGCTTATCCCATTACTTTAGACAATGTGATTTGGTATGTAGTTATCTCCAAGATTCTCTGTGGGTTAATGCTTCAGATCGGGTCCCTTGTCCCTTCAACTTCTTCTTCCTCCCTAAATCCTACTGGGATGCTGCCCTCTCCCACAAGAACCTATGTGACTTATGAAAATAAAACACTTTTTCTTTTTAAATCATTTTTTCTCCTTTTCTTCTTCTGGAGACCCATTTGTTCTTAAAACTAAAGGATTACTGAGATTTTTCCTGTCAGAATTCTGGTTGCCATCACATCTTAGACCATCATTAACTATGTGCTGTATGGAAAACTACTGAAGATCATTACAGCTGCAGTCAGAAGCCAATGTGCCAAGATAATGAAAAACAATTCTGCAGTTCCTCATGCTCTGCTAGTTGTGTTTGTCATAAATGAGTTGTGGAGATTTGAAGTGAATGATCCATATCATATTGAACTGTCCTTTTTTATTGCTGACAATTGAAGGTGACTGAGAAGCAGGGCCAGTGTCAGACTGTATCTAATTGGAAACCTCTCATTAATGTTCAATGTTGACTTGTATTACTTGATGAAATTAGGACCTCTGTGGAATGGATTTTATTATACAGAATGGGCTGGTTGAGTTCTCTTCCATTTCAGTGTTTTTTTAACCTCATCCCACCCCTGATTCTGTGGCACAAGGGGCCCAGCAGAGCAGGAATTCTGAGTAAGGCAGGTTTGTGCACAAACAAAGCAAAAGCAGTAATGCAATAAAGGAAATTAAAACCATATGGACTTTTATGCTACATATGTTTGAACAGTTCTTGTGTACTGCTGTGGAACCAGAGGACAACAGGGACCTCTGAGAAGTCACCTTGGTCCCAGTACTCCAAGCGGAACTGCCCCTAATGCAGTAGAGGCAGATGAGACTTCAACTTGCATATAAAGGATATGGTATGGAGAAGAACACCCACATCTCCCATCCTTTCCCAGTCATGGGCTGCCCTGATGAAATGCACTTCTGAAAGCTCTCTTTGAAGGTATAGGCCTTTAGGTGAGGAATTATTTCTAAAAGTATTTGAATCAAAGAGTGGGAATTTCATTCAGTGCTCACTCTTCCATGACCCATACCATTTATGAAAGAGATAAGAATTAGGGGAAAAATATGAATAGAAAATTAAGTAGAATACTCCAGACCCACAAAGAAAAAAAACAAAACTTCAGATCCTCCAAGAAAGAGACAAGGAAAGAGACTTGTTTTGAATAACAAAACATGGCGACTGCTCATGGTATGATTTTCATTGAGTATATGTTAGTGTCATGGAGTTAAACTTTGCAAACTGATTTTTTGAGACCCACAGACAGCTAAGTTTAGTTGTTGTTTTTATAGTTCTGTCTGTTTAAGAGTGAACCAATGCTGATAATAACAAACTATGCTCTAAACTTAAGCATTTAACAAATATATAATAATGATTTCAAAATGCTTAACAATAAGTAGGAAGTTCAGTAATTTAACCTAGAAACATCACAAACCAGTACCTACAGACTTACTCATTTTCTCTAAAGCCCCTAGTATTAGAAATATGTCTTTTTAGAATATCCATTTTATTGACTCAGGAATATACACAATCACCATCAGTTTCAGAAGATGAAGCAATGGCTGATTTAAGCTATATCGATACCAAATTAAGCCCAGGTCTTTGATTCTTCTGATCCTGAGATACTATGACCCATCAGAATTTAAGACAGACTTTGTTCTTGACAAAATTATGATACTGGTAAAGTTAGTCCTCTGGGCCCTTCCATTCTCTTTTCATGTTTTCTTTCTGCCCTTTTTACCTCTCCCTACTCAGTGTCAGTCACCAGCCCCTCAACCCCCACTATGACAGTGCTTCATAGTACAAAGTCTTTTCTTACCTGTATGGAATTTTTTCCTCAAGCAACAATCTGAACTCAGTGTCATGACATTGATTACACCTCATCCATCACCCCTGGGTTTCAGCAAATCACAGATTGTTAGAGATTTACAGGCCTTAATTGTAGTTCATCATTTTTTTAGGTTAGAGAGTTGAACTGATGCCCGGGTCTCACTTAGAGAGTTAAAAAATGAAGTATCCTTACTGCTAAAATCCTGACTCCTAATCCAGTGCTCTTTTCATCAGGGTACACTACCAACTCTATATTGTTTCAGATGCAAAGTCAAGAGACTTTCTCTCTAACGTAGGAGAGTTTCCTAGGTAAACAGAAGATGGTAAGAAAGACACTGTCATGCTAACACAAAATCTACTCTACTACATCTAGAACCTAAAATGCCTAACTGTTAAGTAGAATATCTACCTGGATAGTGCTCCAAAGAAAACTCAGTATAGCAATAATTTTTGAAATATTCTATGAAATGCAAATATACCTAAACATTATGTTCATGCTAATACATTTTTGCATTGCTACAACCACCACTAGCATCTCTGCCAAGAATGCCTTTGTAATAAAGGGAATTAAATAGATTGGGAAAGCTGTTCATGGATAGTTGGTAAAAATTCAAATAGTAGTACATTACATAGTAAGCAAAGAAAGCAGGATCCCATCTCAGAATCAAAACTATCCTCTATAATAAAAGCCTAATATGCAAATTGCCCCTCAGGTGGTCATTCAACCACAAGTTCCACTGCTTGCTATGACTTGCACTGATCATCAAGGGCGGTGTAGAACATGGCAGGCCATGGTGCTGGCAGCGGGTGGCAGTGAGGCACTGCTGTCCCCAGTAGGCCCCGAGGAGAGCAGGAATGCGGCAGGATAGTGGAGCAGGTGAGGGGTGGCGCCAGGCCAAGGCAGGTGCAAGCGGGGGCCCCAAATGCCCTGCCTATCCCCCTGCAGATGATGACCAGTGGCAGTGGCAGGGGGGGCGAGGCTGCCCAGCTCCTAAGTACTGAGGGAGCTGGGGCATAGGGGGCCATCCCTGATCTATCGCCCCACAGGTGTGGCGAAACAGGTGAGGGAGCGGCATCAGGCAAAGGAAGAGTGCCAGGCAGGGCTGCGGGGCTGGGGGACTAGCTGGGGCCTGATCTCTGCAGGCCACTCCGAGGGACCCCACCTGTGCACAAATTCGTGCACTGTGCTTCTAGTAATAATATAAGCAAAGAAGTTCCTAGAAACTATATAACCGGTGCCTCAGAAGAATGCCTTTTTAAAGGCTCTACTCACACACTGTGTTTAGTTGATACCAAACATCTAGCCAAGAGAAAACCATTCAGTCAATAAACCAGATGTTTAGTCTACCCTCTGCCAAATATCTGGGCAATTGATGTGCTCATTTCCTTTTTATTAGGAAACCTGGCCACAGCAAGCCAGATGCGCAATCACTGCATGAGAATACAGAATGAGGGTGACAGATTTCTTGACCCACTAGGATCCCCAGAGTGGGGCATTTTTCAGGTCATTGTGGGCCTATTCAGCATCACTTCAGCTTGAGATTTGTTGGCTGTTTGTCATTCTGAGACACTTTGATACCAATATATTTTTAAATCATAAACAGCAGGGGCCCTGAGTTGATAAAAAAATACCTTACTAACATTCAAGGATAGAAGACCATTGACTAAAAGCTACACTGGTTTCCTCCAATATTTTAAGTGACCTTCCTCTGCTATTTCAGCTGTTGTGGGGGAAAATATGCCGACATTTTGTTGGCACAGGCCTGGAGATTCATAACAAGTACAGAACTTGGCTCCATTATAAAACACAATCCATCTGAAAAAGAGAAATCATTTAATGGGCACTCTTTTAATTATAACAATTTGGAAAAGTGAGAAGTTGAGGACAATAGCAGATAGCATAAGAACTTAGTGAGAATTTTATCTTTGGACTCCCTCCTGTTAGATGAGCAGCCCCAAGAGTTGGAAAGGAAAATCAACATTTTCCTCATCAATTGTAACAAAAGGGAGGAGGGGAACAGAATAAGAGAATAAGCACAAGTAAAAAGGGGAGGGAGGATAAAGGATCCATTGTCTCATATAGTGAAGAATAACAGGATAGTTATGACAATTATAAATTATTATATTCTCTGGGATTTTCTTCTAGGGCTGAAGGGATCTCTGGAGAAAGATTACAGGCAGTCAACCATAGGAACATTGCAGGATCTGGTCTAGAAATCTCCAGAAAGCTAGATCTACAACTTTGCTGATAGCCTCATAGGCAGACTGTCCTCTAAATAGTAGAGTGCCATGTAGTTTGTCTTCCTTTCTTACAGTAATAAAAATGGTAATGCCTTACAGGTGTTCAAAATGTATAGGTTTTGATCCTTGCATTTTAAAGTGCACCGTTCAGTATAAAGGAAACAGAAGGAAGAATGCAAATATGTACTCCAAATGGATTGGAGTGAAAAAATACAGGAAAGAATTCAGGTTTTGTCTTAAGGTCATTGCATTGATAAACTCTTCTTCATAAGAAGGGTAATTCATTCAGAACAGAGCTTTGCCCTCATGTAATGCATAGCTCAGCTCAGGCCAAATCTGAGGAGTAACATTTGGAAGAACCTTATCACTTAGAGGAATTGACTGGAATTTTTAAGGTCAGAATTATTGAGGCATAGATTATACCATATAATGTAAAATTCATCCTTTTTAGATGTAAAGTTTTACTAGTTTAAATTTTTCATTTACAAAAATATAGTTTTTATTTATTGTTTGTTTGAGTTTTTTTAATCCAAATCTTAAGAAACACATAGGATTTGTTCTCTATGTCCAGGTAGACATTTTCTGAGCATCAACTAATATATACAGTGATCCCCCAGGCAAAGTCACTGAAGAAAAATCTCTCCTTGAAGTTTTTATTTAAATTCTATTCTTTTTTAAACTAACTGGGCAACCCAGAATAGCTGTTTCTCAGGGGCCATCCCTTTCCCTCCAATGCACTCTCATCTCAGCCTTGCTCTAAAGCTAATCATGAATGCCTTCTGACCCTCAATTGCATCAATATCATGAAACCTCACACTTTGTTTCACTGAGCACTTCATGAACACACCAAAGGCATTCAGCTCCCATTTGGCACAGCTCTCCCAAATGCATTTAACACAATCACTCCCTCCTTTTGAAACACTTTCTTGGCCTGGCCCTGAGTATAACACTGTTTCTCTTGGGTTTAAGATCCATTGGCTAGTTTCTCCTCATCTAACTGACCTTCACAGGCTGAAATACTCCAGGGCTTAGGCATCAAATCTCTACTCTTCTTACCTACACTCACTTCCTAGGTAATCTCATTCAATCCTATGGCTCTAAATACCACCTACACATTGATGACTCCCAAATTTATACTTCCAGAACTAAGTCTACCTTGAACTACAGATAAATATATACAACTATTTGCTCAACATTTTCATTTGGATGTATAAAAGTTATTTCAAACTAAGGCATCCAAATTAAAAGGGAGGATGAAAACTGCCATTATTTGCAGATGACAGGGTAATTGGTCACGAAAAGTAAATAAAAGGCACTCAAATCAGAAAGAAAGAAGTGAAATTGTCTCTATTTGCAGAAGACATAATATTATATATAGAAAACCCTAAAGATTCAACCAAGAAATAGTAAAAACTAATAAATGAATTTAGTGAACTTATAGAATACAGAATCAACATGTGAAAATAAGTTATATTTCTATAAACTAACAATTAAATGTCTGAAAAAGAAATAAAGAAAATAATCTCATTTATAGTAGCAGCAAATACTCAGAAATAAACAATAAAATACTCAGAAATAAATTTAATCAAGGAGGTAAAGATCTGTGTACTAAAAACTGAGACACTGCCCTAACCGGTTTGGCTCAGTGGATAAAGCGTTGGCCTGTGGACTCAAGGGTTCCGGGTTTGATTCTGGTCAAGGGCATGTACCTTGGTTGCGGGCACATCCCCAGTGGGGAGTGTGCAGCAGGCAGCTGATCGATGTTTCTAGCTCTCTATCCCTCTCCCTTCCTCTCTGTAAAAAATCAATAAAATATATTTAAAAAAATAAAAATAAATAAAAACTGAGACAACGATGAAAGAAGTTGAAGACAATTTAATAAATGAAAAGACATTCCATGTTCATGAATTAGAAGAATCAATATTGTTAAAATGTCCATACTACCCAATGTGATCCATAGATTCTATAAAAATCCATATAAAAATTCCAAAAGCATTTTTCAATGAATTTTTTTAAAACCTAAAATTGGTATAAAACCATATAAGTCCCCAAATAGCCAAAGCAACCTTTAAAAAAAGCTGGAGGCCCTAACTAGTTTGGCTCAGTGAATAGAGTGTCAGCCTGCTAACTCAAGGGTCCCAGGTTCGATTCTGGTCAAGGGCATGTACCTTGGTTACAGGCACATTCCCAGTAAGGGATGTGCAGGAGGCAGTTAATTGATGTTTCTCTCTCATCAATGTTTCTAACTCTCTATCCCTCTCCCTTCCTCTCTGTAAAAAATTAATAAAATATATATTTTTTTAAAGCTGGAGGTATTTCACTTCTTGTTTTCCAACTTTATTACAAAGTTACAATAATCAAAACAGCATGATAGTGGCATAACAAAAGACACATAGACCAATGGAACAGAATCAAGAAACCAGAAATACATCCACACATAAATAATTAATTCATATATATCAAGGAGGCCAAGAATACTCAATAGGAAAATAGGATGGTCTCTTCAATAAATGGTTCTGGGAAATGGGATGGGACCTCTACCTTATACCACTCGAAAAACTAATTAAGTCAAAATGATTAAAGACTTAAATGTGAAACCTGAAAGTGTAAAACAAAAGATCCTTGACATCTGTCTTGACAACAATTTTTTATACGACACTTAAGCCCAAGCAGCAAAAGCAAAAATAAACAAGTGAGTCTACATAAACTAAAATGTTTTTGCACAGCAAAAAACAAATAAACAAAACAAACAAACAAAAAACAACCAACAAAATAAAAACACAACAAATGGAATGGGAGAAAATGTTTGAAAATCACATATCTGATAGGGGTTAATATTTAAAATATACAAAGAACACATACAATTTAGTAATAAAAAATATGATTTAAAAATGGGCAAAGAACCTAAATCCAGTAGAGATTTTTCCAAAGGAGAAATTCAAATGGTCAAGAGTACATGAAAAAGTGCTCAGAATCATTAATAATCAGGGAAATGTAAATCAAAACCACAATAAGAAATCACCTCACATTTGCTAGAATGACTATTATCAAAAGACAAGAGATACAAGCATGGTTGAGAATGTGCAGAAAAGGGAGCCCTTTATACTGTTGATGGGAGTATAAATTGGTATGACCACTATGTACAAAAGTATCAAAATTCCTCCCAAAATGAAAAATAAAATTATCATATGATCCAATAATCTGATTCTGGGTATACATCTAAAGGAAATAAATAACTATCTCTAAAAGATATCTGAACTCCTATGTTCTTCACAGCATTATTCACAATAATCAAGACACTGAAATGACCTAAGTTTCCATCTACATATAAGTGGATATAGATATATGCATCCAATATATATAATGGAATATTATTTACCATTGAAAAAGAAGAAAATCCTGACATTTGTGACAATATGGATGAACCTTGAGAACATTATGATAAACAGAATAAGTCAGACAGAGAAAGACAAATACTGTATCATCTCACTTTCATTGAATCTACAGAAGTTGAACTCACAGAAACAGAGTAGATTTGTAGTTGCTAGGAGCTGGGGGTGGGATCATGAGGAAATGGCGAGATACTGTCAATGGTACAATATTTCAGTTTCAAGATGAATAAGTCTTGGGGGGTCTCCTGTAAAAAATGCTGACTAATAAACAATACAGTGTTATATACTCAAAATTTGCTAAGAGATCTAAGGGATCCCTTGTGCACTGTCGGTGGGAATGTAAATTGGTAGAGCTACTGCGGAAAGCAGTATGGAGTTTTACCTTAGAAAACTTAAAATGGAACTACTTTATGGCTCAGCTATTCTACTTCTGGAAATTTATCTGAAGAAATCCAAAACACTAATTTGAAAGAATAAATGCATCCCTATGTTAATTGCAGCATTATATAAAACTAGTGGCCTGGTGCACAAAAATTTGTGCACTCGGGGGGGGGGGGTCCCTCAGCCTCAGCCTGGTCTGCACCCTCTCCAATTGGGGAACCCTCGGGGCTGCTGGTTCCTAACCACTCACCTGCCTGCTGGCCTGATCCCCCTAACTGCTCTCTGCCTGCCTGATAACCTATAACTTCCTTTGCCTCAGCCCTGCTACCATGGCTTTGTCTGGAAGGACGTCCAGAAGGTCATTTGGAAGACCTTTGGTCTAATTAGCATATGACCTTTTTATTAGTATAGATGCCACCTTGTCTTAAAAATGCAGGTTGTTAGCAGGTTTTCCTATTGTGGAAGGGGAGCCTGCAGTAGCATCCCGGGTTCTGATCAGAGCTTATGAACTGGTGCTTTATCTCAACAGATGAGATTCCTAGAAGAAGACTCTTGGATGTACCTTAAACATTTCTATTGATTTTGCCAAATCCTCCTCCAAAAATGTTGAACCACTTTAAACTACCACCAGCAACCATGCATGTGCCCTCTGTCCTACTTTGATGCCAATATCATTGATTTCCCCCTAGAAGCTTCCCTCCCCTCAGCCGGGACTGCTTGGAACTTGAGCCAAACTCACTGTTCAGTCTGTGACTTGATTTCCTGACATAAAATTATGGAGGAGGAAAAATAGTGTTCCTCTACCCTTCTGAGTTCTTAGCGGAGGCCCTTGTAATGAAAGACAGATTACCAAGAGAAAAACAAAAGTTCATTAACATGTGTACCTCGTGTATATGTGGGAGATCCCAGGGAAAAATGAATAACTCCCCAAGGTGGCTTAGAGTCCAGATTTAAATACCTTCTTCCTAGGGAAAGGGGACAGGATATCTAGGCCTCTTAGAGGACAGTACATGAGTTTTAGGAAAGATGAATGGGGGTAGGGGAGATAGTTTGTAACAAAGTTTGGCTGTAATGTCAACTTGTAGTCTCCTGTGGCAGGAGTCAGTCTTCACTGGCTGATGACACTTCCCATCGAGGGAACCTTTTGTGGGGGTCCAATTTTAGCAGATCAGGAGACTTTAGTGAAAGCCTCTTCTTGCATTTGCTGTTTTTCAAGCATCTGCAGCTCAAGATCATTAATTAACAACACAGCATATGTTGGGGTGGCATGTTCTCTGACCTTCAGAATAAAACCAACAAAAGCTTGTTTCCTATCTTAGATGATTTGCCACAGTAGTGTTATTCCCTGGAGACAGTATTCTGACCAGACCTTCCTGGGAGTGGTCATAACATACACTGTTGTTTGTAGAAAGGTGTAGGCCATATAACTAAATAAATCAGGGTCAGTTTTCTCATCTTTTGGAAAGGGAGATAAAGTTATGATAGTTTATCTCCCTTTCCACAGGTTTCCTGCAGATTTGTGTCTCTGCTGTAGCCCCGATTGGACATGGCGGCCCCCCAGAGCCGCCGCCGCCTCTGACCAGAGCTAAGTGCCCAACCCCAGCCTGGGCTGCTTGCCACTTATTCCCCAGCTTTTCTGGGGAAGCCAGTGCTTTCTTCCTGAGGTTCTCTTGACCCTGACTCCATCCACCCTGTGCTGTGCTGTGCCAAATTACCTTCAAAGCCTGGCTTTATAGTATAGCTTCATTTCCCATGTCACAAAATGGCTCACTATATTGAAATACGGTAACTGTGACTGTTACTTCATGTGACATATCAGTATTTACATTTATTAAACATTTTTTCCATTTTACTTTGCCTACCATCTGGGTCAGGCATTCCACCCACTCAGCTCTCCAAGTATGGAAACCTTGGGCATGTGAACATCAGCGTCCAGGAGCTTCTCGCCTTTATCCTGTTGAAGAAGGAGATGGTCTTCTGTCTGGATGAAAGGGAGACAGGGCCAGAGCTCACAGCTCCAGCTC